>OY986040.1:44837302-45074802 GCA_963920215.1 Nineta flava
TCAAAATTGTACTCATTAAGGGCGGGTTGTTACAACCTCTAGGTAAGGTGTCGGATAGCCTACTGGGCGGGTAAACTCCTAACTGACGGGTTTCCAACTTCTAGGTAACTTTACCTCCCGGGTAAATGTCCCTACTCGGAAGTTAATTTATATCGTCCGTAAAATACCGAGTAGGCTGCTTAACCTCCCGGTAAACGTGTGTAGAGCAATAATGGGGATAAAAAAATAGTGGAATTAATGGTCGAATATAACCTAAGAAAATGCACCTGCTCTGCTCTGAAATTGTGAGTCGAATATAACCTATAAAAGTGCATTATTTTTGCTCCGTAATTGTGTGTCGTGTTTGAAAGAAGCAAACAAATTTTTTACGGAAATGAACATAGAACATTTATACGAGAATCTGGCACATTATTTTTAACATATAGACATACTTTGCCATAGTTTTTTAAAAAAATGGAAGTAATTTTTAGATTTTTAATTTAAAATTTTTGCATTTTTCGAACTTTGGAAATATTTTCCTTGAATTCTAATTAACCGATTTTAGAAAATTTAAAATTTTTAGTTTTAAAAAAGATGTTGAGAAAAAACGATTTTTTGTTATAAACAAATTCAATTAAGACCCTGTTCCGTCACGAGTTGGACCGTAAAAATTTAGGGACATATTCAGGACGTCAAGATGAATCGATATTAAAAAAAATTACGGTTCCGAGCAACCTGCCTGAAACCCTGTTTTTGAAGCAAATTTGACTATACCAAAAATAATAAAAAAATAACAAAATATGTTTGTTGTTGTGTTTACTTGTGTATTAATTTACTAATCCGTTGAAATTAGGTTATGGTTTTGACAAGCCGTTTACCCATGAACATTGCCACAAATACTTCCGGAAGTAATAATCGACATACGTCCCGCTGGGTAACTAACTGTGAGGCAAATAACAGTGGAATAACGCGCACGCACTTAATTGACGGATAAACCTTATCCGGCTGTTAGCTGCCGGATACTTTACCTGATGGTTGGAACAACCCACCCTAAGACGACATGCACCTCGTCTAGTTTGTCAACAGATTCGTCAAATCAACATTAGGTCAAAACAGACGCTATATATATATATATGTGTAGATAATATCATAATCACAATGTTAAAATATACTTAATATTTATTTACTTATATGCAATAAACTGTAGGTACTGTATATACTGTTAACATACAGTAAAACATCTATATTTCTAAAAAAACTAGATTTGAGGAAACCTAGTTAATTATCAAACCTATGTTAATTGTCAAAACTGTTCGAAAATTTACGTTGGTCAAAGTCGTCGCCAAATCGGTATTCGAATCAAAGAACATCTGGCTCATGTGAAATTTGGGAGAACCGAAAAATCTTGTATAGCGGCGCACGTTATTGAGAACAACCATAAAATTGATAAATCGAATCTAAAACTACTTAAATCGGTACAAAACCCCACAGAATTAGATGCATACGAAAGCATCTACATATACAAATTGAGAAAACAGATAATGAATTTAGACAATGGCCCAATTCCAAATTCTGATTTAATAAAATTAGATTTAATAATAACCATTTTCAAAAATAAAAATCCAATACCTGAATGTCAAAGTTAACGTAGGTACACTCACTTTAGTGACAAAGCAAACGCCGCATAGTCACCAAAGAATACCGCCAATAAATATGTGGGGCTTTCCACACACCTAATCCAGTAGTCAGGCAATTTAAATAATGAATTAAGTAATTAATTAATTAATTAAGTCAGATTATACCCTCAGTCAAATCGTATAAAAGGACAGAATTTTTTAATCTCATTGTGACACAGGCACCAAATTAGCAACAAGCAACATATCTCTGAATCCATATCCCAGAGATAGTTACGATTAGCTAATTCATACTGATGATGACTACATTGTAGTCGAAATACGTATTTATAAAATACAAACAAATGTTCTAGGAATAGGGGCAAAATTTGAAATATAATTCGAGGAAACCTATTTTTCTGAATAAACATCGCTTATAAATAAATTCTATTTGAGCTCAGCTCTGAATAAAACCTATTCAGAGCTGAAGTTTGTGAAAACTATTTAGTTGTTGAGCAAGTTGGTTGATCGTGTATGGGGGCCTTTAACAAAATACACAAAATCAGTTATAAGTTTAAAATGTATATTTTTCTTACTTTTAGTTCTCTATGGAATATAAAATATAAAGTAGTTGTCGTAGTTCTTAGAGACGATCAAGATATTTAGTCCGTTTTTGCTCCTCTTTCAAGACAATGTTCGTTTCTGCGGGTCCAGAGGTAGATAGATAGACAGAAGAGGCTGCCCTGGAGGGGCTATACTTCGACCATAAGATCCATTGTGATGCCTAAGGATGTGAAGATGTGAGTGGAGTCGAAGGAATTTTTGTGTATAGACTAAGAATTGGCAGGATATGCGGCTGCAGCCGACTATGATAGGAACTATGCCGATATTCATCTGGAGTTCGTGAAGGAAACTGCAGAAAACCATCTCAAGCATAGCCGGTTACTTCGTTCTTGTCCATACGTCGACAGTTTAGTCAATTATAACATCCCAGTTTCCAAGTAGGCATACTGCGTAGACATAACGCCTTAGACCGCTCGGCCACTTGGACTAGTGCGGGTTCAGAGAACTCGATGGCGTAAATACTCTTAGCTGAAATATCCTGGAGCATTATATCAGGCTTCGTAACAGAGAGTTGCCTTGTTGTTGCATTCGAGAAATTCGAAGAGATAATACATTTCTCGTTGTTTGACGACAGATTCGATCTATATGGGTGCATATAGGTAGGACTGGCGTACGGTCCACTTCATACTTGTGTCTCAAGAAGTACTACAGCACTCACCGAGCAACATTATGACGATGAATGTATGTGGTCGAGGCATAAGATGGGCATGCGGAAACTAGGTGTATCAGCATTTCCGGCTTATTCTTATTATTATGACGTGAAATTATTCAATCGTAAATAGGCTTTCACTGTAATGAACGAAAAAAATAATCATCGTTATATTTCAAAATTAAGCAAAATAGTAAAAAGTTTTCAAATAATAATAATATATAATAAATGTTTAAATAATAAGGAAGACGGAAAAAAAACCCCTTACGTAATAAATAAATAAATCAACCTGTGTAAGTATATTTAACAATAAGATAAAAAGAGATAACATGAGAGACACAAGAAATTCCCCTTTTTTTGCCACACCAACGAATAATAATTTCGTCTTTGTTATTAAATTATCTGGCAACTTTTCTCAACTGAACTCATTTTATCTGCGTTTTCCACTTCACTTGAATCATTTGGGTGGTTGTTTGGTATTTCTCTACAGATAATACTCATTCCATCTGCTGTTCTGCCATCACCATACCTTCATATTATTATTCATGTGTATGGTAGGTAGTATGGTATATATCTTTCTACAATACACAACCGTCATCATTATCACCATCAGTCGAGTCGTAACCCTTACTAAGATTTTCACAAACCACCGCACCGCACCCTACCATAACTCATTCTACAATTTATTATATCTTCACCTATACATACAAATTCAATTCAAAATTGTTGTTTACAGGTAGAGTACGAAGTATTTGAATTTAGCAATGAATATCTTTAACTGTAGTAAGAACAATAATCATAAATATAATTCGTTGAAACGAAAATCTGACAGTGAATCTCAAAATTTGAATAATTGAATATATATTTGTAGTCACAACTGACTGAATATGCTGTTTCTCAAATTATTTTATTCGAAAATTATTGTGTCAAATAGTTAGGTATACTTTGGTGTTGTTTCTTAGGAGTGTGACATATGGTGGCAATATTTAAAAACAGATTATCCAGACTCAACTGTGATAGTTACATATGCGTTGATAGGGTTACGTTAAGAGGTATATTGCGAAGGCTGTCCTGGACGGGCTACACTTCGACTATAAGGTCCATTGTGATGCCTTAGGATGTGAGAATGTGAGTGGAGTGGAAGGAATTTGTGAGTAGACTAGGAATTGGTAGGATATGCGGCTGCAGCCGACTATGATAGGAACTATGCCGATATTCATCTGGAGTTCGTGAAGGAAACTGCAGCAAACCTTCTCAAGCATAGCCGGTTACTTCGTCGTTGTCCATACGCCGACAGTTTAGTCAATTAACCGCCTCTTTTTTTTTATTTTTATAATTGACAAACTGACGATGTCGGAATTCGAACCCATAACCTCCCAGTTTCCAAGTTTTCGCTCGGCTACTTGGACTGGTTAGGGTTACGTTAATAAATTTAAATTTTTTTTAATTATTATTGATACTCAACTGTCGAATATGACGTCATGAATAACTTCACCAATAGCATGCGAAACAATACTAATAGAAAACAAATACGTACTACGCATTTCTCGAGATATTTGATCGTTTCCAGACTTTATGTGAATATGCACTAACCTACGAAAAAATTTAAACCACTCTCTCGAGATATTGAGCCGTATCCAGACTTTATGTACGAATTCACGTTCATAGTTATCACAAATTAATAAACAATGTACAAAAAACTATAATTTCGTATCTAATATCTCTATGCAATACAAAATGTGAGTTCCGTTTTATAACTTCGTAGTTGGCCTTCTGCCTCCAGCATAGAATAGCTCATTTTTACAGGCGATATTTCGATTGTTTTATTAAAAGTATACGTCTCGAGATATGGATAGTCTGAATGCGATAGAAACAATTTAACCGTAGAAGTCATATTTAAAAAAAGATATGAAATTTTCAGCAGGGATTTGAATTTTATTAATAAAAAAAAAAAAATTAAAAAAAAAAAAAACCTTTTTTTAAGCGTGTTTTGCATCTCTCAATTATTTTACGAGATATTTAATCGAATACAGATGTTATAAGCAGCCACATTCCGTATGTTACAAGAAGCCTTTGTATCTTATCGTCAGAAAATTATCATCAAATAATTTACTTCTTTTCGTTAACTTGTGTATTTGTATACTTTTTAGCGAATTTCGAAGGAAATATTGGTCTCGTACCAAAGTCAAAATTTCGCTAAAATTTCTTCAAATGTCAAAAATCTTACCTAGTAGATGTTAAAAATCACCATCTGTAAAATTTATATATATATATATATATATATATATATATATATATATATATACATATATATATATATATATATATGGACATATATATATATATTCATATATATATACATATACATATATATATATACATATATATATGTGTCTGTAATCACTCTAGCGGTTACAGTTTTCATTTTTTCGGAATGAAATTTGGTATTTGAGGCGCTTTTGGTATTCAAAAGGTCAAGTTCGTTAATGGGTAAAATCGGACAAGCGGAAAAGGGGGTTTAGGGAGGGGGAAACACAAAAATTGACATATCTCCCTTAATATTTGAAAAATCGAAATATTTATAAGAAGTAAAGTATATCTCTGTACACATTAGTGTTTGAGCAAAAATGATAAGGTGATGAATTGTAGCAAACATGATTTTCTACAACTTTATTCCTTACACATTTTTCGATTGTTCTAATATTACGAGAGATATTTTATATTTTGTGATTTCTTCTTTCTTTATGCCCCCCTTTCCCCTTGACGTATGTCATTTATTAATAAAATTGGCCTTGCAAATACTAAAACCATATACGATGAAAAGTAATTTATGTATTCAAAGGAAATTCGCTAAGTTGAAGCAGCTCCTGCGTAACGAATTTTTTATATCAATCATTTAGGTCCATTGTTCCATCTCTTTTCGTTTTAGATAACAAAATAAAATATCTATACAAATAAGATTTATCTAGACCAGAATTTATCATTTTTTCACCTTTTCACAATGTTTCAACTTTAATAGTATGTTCTTACGAAAACGAGCAATTTTTAATGTTACTTAAGCACTATGCATTGAGAAATATAGTATGACTGTTCTAATCTCCATTGAATGATATTCACTGTTTTATGGACTAGAAAGAAGTAACCGGCTATGCTTGTCAAGGTTTTCTGCAGTCCCTTCACGAACTCCAGATGGATATCGGCATAGTACCTGTCGGCCGCAGCCGCACACCTACCAATTTCTTCTTTACATACGAATTCCTGATCCTCCACTCACATCATAAAAATGTAAAGTAAAAATTAATAAAGGTTGAAAAACAATGATGCGGGTGGTCTCTGTTATAGACCGTTGTGTCTCACAAACAGAGGTTAAATCCCATTATTATTATATTCACTGTTTTATGTAACACTTCGGGTAATTGGCAAATGATAACAAGTCAGTGATTTTATACTACCTAAACTTATATTAATAGAATCCATGATTGCCACAGAGCATTCGAAAATGAAACACCTTGAACAGAAACAATATAAATAATTTCTATTCCTAAAGTTATTGAATACAAGTTATGTAACAACTAACTGAGTTAATTGTTTGAATACCCAGTATATACTGAGTTATATATCAATGATTGAATTGTTAACAATTCTGCGTATTCGAATTTTTAACAATTCGCTTTCGTAGGAACATTTCATCAAAACTTATGAGTGAAGTATTGAATTTATGAAAAAAATTTTCAAACAATAGTTGTTTATTTTAAAAAGAAGATTTTTTGTTAAGAAATTTTTTTTCTATCACTTACGATTTCATAGATGTACGCCCCCCCCCCCCCCATGGCGGGGAGAAGCATGTTCCGATTTTGCCTATTAACGAACTTAACCTTACTTTTTTTCTCTAGAACACATATACAAAATTTCAGCTCGTAATCTCTTTTCAATCTTGAGTTATCGTGTTCACAGACGGACGGATATACGGAAATGGCCGAATAAGGCCATTTTATGAATACCTTTGTGAAGCATTTTTGTCAGGGATTAATATTTAAAAGGGTTACAAACTCAGAACTAAACTGAATATAGCTTGTATATTTACATATACAGGGTATAAAAACAGTTTTATCTACATGTATGCATGCTTGCCTTCGTTTACCTATCAATGGTTTGTCGCATTTTCAACTTTGAGCACAAATTATGAGAAAACTATTGAGTTTTGAAAAAAAAATTTTTCTATTTCTTTTACGGTTTCAAAGATACCAATTTTCCCCCTGACGGGAAGAAACACGTTCCGTTTTTGCCCATTAACGAACTTGACCTTAGTTTTTTGCTCTAGAACACCCAAACAAATTTTCAGCTCGTTATCTCTTTTCGTTTTTGAGTTATCGGGTTCACAGACAGACAGATGGACGGACATGTGGAAATGGCCGACTTAGGCCATTTTATGAATACCGTTTTGAAGTATTTTTGTCAAGGATTAATATTTTCAAGCGGTACAAAGTCGGGACTAAACTTAATATACCTTGTATATTTACAAATATACTGGGTATAAAAATGTAACAGTAAATTGATAAAATCAATAGAACTTTTGCTCTTTATAAATATTATTTACCCAACAAAAAACAATTCAAAGGAGACAATAATTTAACAAATTGGTTGATTTCATGCACCTTTTTTTTTAATTTAATCTTATTTTTCCAATTTATAAAAAAATTCATCAAACATCAATAAATCGGTGAATCATTAATATTGTATTAATGATACAGCGAATACTATACAACTAAAAAACACACGGTATATGATAAATTTATTAAGGTAAACGAACGCAATAATAAAATATTTTCAGGTGCAAATATATATAATATTTTAATATAAAATATATGGGAATATTAAAAAATAATTTTTTTAACAACATACGAGTATATATTTGTATAAAATTCAATTATTCATTCAAAATTTTATAACCAATAAAAATATAGTTTTTGATTATTTGAGTTTTATTTTTTATTATATTTTTTTATTCCCCATTCTGCCTTGAATCGTATACGGTGATCGGTAACAAAATTGGTACGTTAGACACCTTTGAACAAATTTTCAAAGAATCTCCGAAGTATATTACCTAACTAATACATAGACTAAATATAATTACAAAACTTACATATCTTATTACAGCAAAACTATTTATTCCAGACATTCTTCAACTAAGTGGTGCATCCAGAAAGCATCCAAGGCAGTTATCCATAAACAAAAGCCGATTATGAACGAGAAACGTAAATATTTAATCATAATCATGTATTATTTTATCAATTTATGTACTTTTTTAATATAGGTTATGTTAATTTTTGTAAACGGCCATGTTTTACTTTTACGATTCATTTGTTTATAATTGTTGTTTATTATCAAATAAAACAAAAAATGTTGTTTATTTTAATATTAAAAAAAATGTTTGAGTGGTTGAAGAATCAATAATTAATTATGATTTTAAAACAACTACGCAAAAATAGTGTTGTATTTGAAAAAATTTTCAGACAAATGTAAAAAAACCGAAAATAACGGTGTCGTCCTAGACAAAGGAAATTGAAAAGCAACTATTTCCAGATAGAATCATAATGGATTTTACCTGAAATTCTATTTTCCTAACGAGCACAGTGACTTCAAGTGAACTTCTTCTTCTGCTTCTTCTTCTTATGAACTCGATTAATCTCAGAGAAATTCTCTTCCCTTGTTGTTTATTTATACGAAAGATATATACATATAATATATATATACATATACATATATATGTATATATATATATATATATATATATAAATATATATATATATATATATATATATTATATAATATATATATATATATATATATATAAATATATATATATATATATTATATAATATATATATATATATATATATATATATATATATAAATATATATATATATATATATATATATATATATATAATATGTATCTTATTATATATATTATTATATTATATATAAATAAATGTGTAAATATAAAATGACACGTAATTTTTTTGTTCCATTTTCCATGCCAATCAGAATATTTTATTATCCAATGGATGATTTTAAAGAACCAGTCGTAACCCAAAATTCATTTACTTTTGTGTTATTAATGTAAGTGGAAAACATAATAACATTCAATTGTAGGCTAACAGGGACGGTATATAAGGATACTGAATGATATATATATATATATATATATATATATATATATATATAATACAAAAATTATTTTTTTATACAGTCGAAACCAGATATAACGATATTGAAGGGGCCACATAATTAGAACGCTATATCCGATAGTTGAAATGGCACAAAACGCGCAAGTATTGCGCGTAGGGTGGGACGAAACAAAATAATCCTTCTTATGTCATTAATCAGAAGATATATATATTTATATATACAGGTCATAGGTCATATTAATCTCAATCAGCCTCGACCACAGGAGGATGGTACACAAAACATTTGAATGGTCAGGGGGAGTTGTTTTCTGATACCAAAATAAACTTTTCACATGCAATTTTTGTTAAATTAATTTATTCCGGGCACAAATCAGTATTTTTTCGGAAAAAAACTTTTTTACGTACTCATGTGGTTGAAGTCATTTTTTTTCAAGATAGACAAGCGCGTTACGTTTTATATAATGTAAAGATATAATAATAAATTTAAATATTACCATTTTTGTTGTTTTTTTTAAAACAATTCCATGCATTTTGTATTAAATTGACTAAACTTTTTATTACATATAACATTGTAAGTAGTATTTATACAAAAGAAAAAATATTTCGAATGAACTTTTTAAACCGATAATAATAATTGCTCTAGAATGCTATAAATGGATAGAAGAAAAGAAACTATAATAAAAATACTTTTGATAAATTTACTATGAATGTTTGTGCAATTGCAAATGACATATTATTTATTACATAAAGTTGTGATATCTAGAGCACGGTAGTGCGCAAGGCCGAGTTTAAGGGACACTTTGGACTTCTCACTACAGTGCTATATCTTATCGTTAATTTAGGCTCATTTTTTGGGTGCTGTATCTTTTGAACGGAAAGAGCTACAGGGTTGATATTTCGAATATAGATACTTTACGGAATTATAAGAACCAATGTTTTCAATCAATGTTAACGAATTAACCGTTAAAAAGTTATTTCACTTCAAAAACGCAAAATTCGTGGGAACGCCCACAATTCTTGGTAACTAATAGATCAAAATGTTTAGCTACTTCCAGATATGCTGTAAAGTTGATATTGGGCATGTAGATAGCTGTAGTACCCAAACCGACGGGAAAATTGCGAAAACTCGAAATTTGTATCGGAAAAGTGGAAAATTTAACATTTTTTATTTTTAAGACTAGTTTAACGCAAACTACCATGTAGAGAACGACATATCATATATACCTATTAATTTTTATACCATATAGAAATAGATATTGCAATTTGAATACAGCAGTATGCGTTGATTTTAAAAGTTATGCAACGGAAGCCTCGGAAAATTGGAAAAACATCCTCCAAAATTATGTTTTTCTGTTCTATTAATGCTATAAAGTTTGAATTTTCACTAATCGACCCGAAATAACGTCAAAATTAACAGAATATTTTGAAAAATTTCATTACCTACATCGCAACCACACCGAAAATGGGAAAAACATCCCTAAAACTTACCTCTTTACTTCTATTCATGATAGAAAGATCAGTTTTTTTCCATCACAACCCTTCGAACTTGGTAAAAACACCCCCAAAACCAACCTTTTTGTTCTATACATACAACAAGATTCAGTTTTTTGCAATCGACGCTTAATAGCTACAAATTAGGAAGTTATTTCGAAAAACTTAATATATTTTTTTGCAAACTCCCGAAAAATTGAAAAAACACCCCCCAAAATTACGTTTTTCAGTTCTATATATGATGAAATGATGGAATTTTGACCAATCGACCCGAAATAAAGTCAATTTAACAGAACACTTTGAAAAATTTTTTTACCTATAACGCAAACCTCCGAAAATGGGAAAAACACCCCTTAAACTGCCTTAAGGCATTTTGATCAGACTAAAAATATGACCGCTAGAGAGTGATTTATGCATTCTAAGGAAATTCGCTAAGTTGACGCAGCTCTTGCGTAACGAATTTTTTTTTGTGAAGTGGAGCCAACGGGTCAAGTCATTTCTTCAAAGACTATAACGTTGATAATCAATTATCTGTAATAAACGATTAGTTTAGAAGTCATAATCGAAACAAATCAAATAACATCTTATATATACTAAATTTTATATAGTTATTTTAATAAAAAATATATCACTCTTATTTCACATTAATTTGTGGCGTTTTAATAAAAGGCCTATGATATATGATCGATAAATATTATTATCAATAATCCAATGTATAAAATTTATGCTTTCTTTTCAGTTTTCTTTGGCAATAACACTGCTTGAATATTTGGTAATATACCGCCTTGGGCGATTGTTACACCAGATAATAATTATCACGAGCTGCATTACCAGCTAATTCAAGAACTTCAGCAGCTAAATATTCCATAACTGCTGCCAAATAAACTGGAGCACCAGCACCCACTCGTTCAGCATAATTTCCTTTCCGCAATAATCTGTGAATTCTTCCAACAGGGAATTGTAATCCTGCACGACTTGATCTTGACTTTGCTTTACCCTTAACTTTACCACCTTTACCGCGTCCAGACATTTTTGTATTTTTTTTTATTAATAAAAAAAATAAATGGGTAACACTTGTATGTTTATTGTACAGAATCTCGTACAACAATGTTAAAATTTTAAGGTTATTCAATTAATTTATAATATTTATTATTTATCATATGTTAGGTATTAACCAATAGTATTATAGAAATGCATAGACCAATGAGCGCACAGCATTCATATATCATGTAAGATCGGTTTTCATATATATATATCATAAAACTGGGTAACTATTTTTCATTTCAGATTACCTAAAATATCCAACCTCGGTTGTCCTACTCATACTAAACTTATGAAATAAATTTGATGAACAAAATTTTTTCTTACATTTAATCAATTACCCCTCATTAATTTTTTTAGTTAATAGTTTACCAAGCTATTTACTATGTAAATAGCTCGGCTCTTTATATATATACTAAATTTTATATATAGTTATTTTAATAAAAAATATATCACTCTTATTTCACATTAATTTGTGGCGCTTTAATAAAAGGCCTATGATCGATGAATATTATTGTCAATAATCCAATGTAAATAATTTACGGTTTCTTTTCAGTTTTCATTGGCAATAACATAACATTGCTACAAAAATTTCTCGGAATACTATAAAAATTTTACTTTAAGAATAAGAAAACTTATTACGTATAATAAATTTCAACCAAATTTTTACTGACATTTAAACAATTTACCCCGAAATATTGTTTTACATAGATTTATGTTATCAAAAATTATAATTATACAAAATTCCATAAAAATATTATATATATAAGTAAACTACCTTGTAGAAAACCGACAATATTAAATATTAATAATTCCTTTTTTCTATGTTTTATATTAACAAATTAACTATTAGATAGTCCCATATATATATATATATACATATATATGTATATATATATATATGTATATATATATATATATATAAATTATATGTATATATATGTATATATATATATATAAATTTTATAGATGGTGTTTTCGACATCTATAAGCTATGATCGATGGACATTTTTGCTATACTATAACGCTGAAAGTGCTAAGTGATTTTTACACCAGATAATAAATTAATTATTTCTTCATTATTACGAATTGCTAATTGTAAATGACGAGGTATAATACGAGTTTTCTTGTTATCATTAGGGGTAAATTGATTAAATGTAAGAAAAAATTTGGTTGAAATGAAATAATATGTCGTAAGTTTTCTTTAGTATGTTTTTATTAAAATTTTATAATTAAAAATTTTATTTATAACGTGGTAAGTTTTAAAATATTTGAAATCAAAAATTACGCAGGAGCTGCTTCATCTTCGAGCAAATTTCCTTCAAATACATTAATCACTTTCTAGCGGTCACTATTTTATTTCCTTACAAGAAATTCGCTAAACAACTTGCCGCGTTATATAAAATTTTAGAAACATACTACAAAAATTGTACTTTAAGAAAACTTATTACGTAATAAATTTCAACCAAATTTTTACTGACATTTAAACAATTTACCCCTAATTAATGTTTTACGTAGATTTATGTTATAAAAAATTATAATTATATATATGTAATATGTATATATACATATATATATACATATATATATATATATATATATATATATATATATATATATATATATATATATATATATATATATATATTAAGGTTATTTTCAATTAATTTATAATATTTATTATTTATCATATGTTAGGTATTAACCAATAGTATTATATATATAGACATGTCATAGACCAATGAGCGCACAGCATTCATATATCATGTAAGATCGGTTTTCATATATATATATCATAAAACTGGGCAACTAGTTTTATTGATAAACAGATTGCTTTGTGAGAAGTATCAATTGTTAACAAAAATGCCACCTAAAACAAGTGGAAAGGCAGCCAAAAAAGCTGGTAAAGCACAAAAGAATATATCAAAGAGTGATAAAAAACGCAATTTACGCATACGCAATTTACATATACAAAGTATTGAAACAAGTACATCCTGATACTGGTATATCTAGTAAAGCTATGAGTATCATGAACAGTTTTGTTAATGATATTTTTGAACGTATTGCTGCTGAAGCATCACGTTTAGCTCACTATAATAAACGTTCAACAATTACAAGTCGGGAAATTCAAACTGCAGTTCGACTATTATTACCTGGTGAATTAGCAAAACATGCTGTCAGTGAAGGTACTAAAGCTGTTACAAAATATACAAGTTCAAAATAATATAATTCGAAGTGATATTTAATAAATATACAAACATCATCCTATGAAATCGGCTTTCTTTTTAAGAAAGCCATCAAATATTTTCAAATAAGAGTAAACTATTATTAATATCAAATATAATAATATTTGTATAATTTAATAAATATTTGGTTGTAAATATTATTTGATCATACTTTTTTTTAAATATTTGAATTTTTTTGGATGCATTTCATGTCAATGTTGCAAATTTTGAAAAATCGGAAAATTTTATAAATATATATTTATTATATAAATAAATAATAATTACTCTTATTCGAATAATTTTATTTTTTTTTTTTTTGTATTTTTTTTTTTGTTTATTTATTTTAAAAAAATATATTCGGGGGTTGGGGAGACTTTAATTAAATTTGAAATGCAAATCCCACCCATACCCCCGAATTACAAATTGTCCACCGCGACTGTTACGGCGACTATGATATCTGTTACCGCGACTGTGTCGGCGACTGCGTGTGCCGTTGCCGCGACCGCGACTAAATCCATTACCGCGATAATTGGCTCTAAAACCTCTACTTGGAGCTGCAATAGGAGCTGCATTTGGAGCTGCATTTGTAGTTGCAATTGGAGCTGCAATTGGAGCTACAATTGGAGCTGCAATTGGAGCTGCAATTGGAGCTACAATTGGAGCTGCAATTGGAGCTGCAATTGGAACTGCAACCTGAGCGAGAGATTCCTCTTGATCTTGAACAGTTTCAATTCCTCCTTCTTCTTTATCAACGTCCATTCTAAAAAATTAATGTGTAAATATATATCGGATATCAAAAACATAAATGTAAGATAGGGCCGAGTTTTCGGGTAAATCCTTAAAGTAATAGTTCCTTTTTAAAAAGGGATGATATGAGAGTAAGTACCGAGCTATTAATAAAGTAAATAGCTCTAGACTTCATATAATAGTTGCTCCTTAAAAAGTGATGATATCCCAAATTTACAAAGAGGTATTATATACCAAATTTTTTTTTACATTTAAATTTAAACAATTTTCCCTAATTACTTTTTTTGGTAGATTTAATACAAATTTAGTATTTAGTAGAATAATTATTATTATATAGTTATAGTAAATAAATATAATAGAATAAATTATTTTTAAATTACCATTTATATTAATATCTAAGTAAATTGCCATGTAGAAAACATAAAAAGTTAGAAAATATCATCTAAAATTCAATTATTTTTTGTCTGTTTAATTACAAACTAATTGATTGATTGATTAATATCGGGGTAAAAACTATTGCACTTTGACCCTATGGTCCATTGTGCACCCCCTCCTACCTCAGTCTGACGTGACTCGCTTCTCCCATATGTTGGCAATAGCCTGGAGCTTGCCTATCAGGCCCTCCCAAAGGTTCATATATTTGGGGTGAGATGCACCGAATATTCTGTATCTGTATCAGTTAAAGATTATGTGGCTGGATGTTTCTTTCTCCTCCCCGGCATCCAGATCAATTTAACATTGTTCCGTTTTGCTAGTTTCAGAAGTTCCTCTAGACATTCCTTGACTACCCTCGAGGTGACCTAAGTTCCAGAAAAGGCTTTTAAACCAGCTTGACTATTCGACAGAATACATACGTTCTGGTTTATGTAGCCTCTACGTAGGTTCTATTTCCCCAAGTTTTGAGGTTTATGTTTGCATTAGGTCTCCTTAACAAACTAATGTTTTCATGTTAAGTTTTCACTACTGTCATGTAAAAAAACAAAACGAAATTTTGCATGACAGTAAAAAGAAGAAAACACAAAATATAAAATATCCCTCTTAATATCAGAACAATGGAAAAATGTGAAAAGAATAAAGTTGTATATATATATATATATACATATATATGTATATATATATATATATGTATATATATATATATATATAAATTATATGTATATATATGTATATATATATATATATATATATATATATATAAATTTTATAGATGGTGTTTTTCGACATCTATAAGCTATGATCGATGGACATTTTTGCTATACTATAACGCTGAAAGTGCTAAGCGATTTTTACACCAGATAATAAATTAATTATTTCTTCATTATTACGAATTGCTAATTGTAAATGACGAGGTATAATACGAGTGTTCTTGTTATCATTAGGGGTAAATTGATTAAATGTAAGAAAAAATTTGGTTGAAATGAAATAATATGTCGTAAGTTTTCTTTAGTATGTTTTTATTAAAATTTTATAATTAAAAATTTTATTTATAACGTGGTAAGTTTTAAAATATTTGAAATCAAAAATTACACAGGAGCTGCTTCATCTTCGAGCAAATTTCCTTCAAATACATTAATCACTTTCTAGCGGTCACTATTTTATTTCCTTACAAGAAATTCGCTAAACAACTTGCCGCGTTATATAAAATTTTAGAAACATACTACAAAAATTGTACTTTAAGAAAACTTATTACGTAATAAATTTCAACCAAATTTTTACTGACATTTAAACAATTTACCCCTAATTAATGTTTTACGTAGATTTATGTTATAAAAAATTATAATTATATATATGTATATATACATATATATATACATATATATATATATATATATATATATATATATATATATATATATATATATATATATATATATATATATATATTAAGGTTATTCAATTAATTTATAATATTTATTATTTATCATATGTTAGGTATTAACCAATAGTATTATAGACATGTCATAGACCAATGAGCGCACAGCATTCATATATCATGTAAGATCGGTTTTCATATATATATATCATAAAACTGGGCAACTAGTTTTATTGATAAACAGATTGCTTTGTGAGAAGTATCAATTGTTAACAAAAATGCCACCTAAAACAAGTGGAAAGGCAGCCAAAAAAGCTGGTAAAGCACAAAAGAATATATCAAAGAGTGATAAAAAAAAGAAGAGGAAGCGTAAGGAATCATACGCAATTTACATATACAAAGTATTGAAACAAGTACATCCTGATACTGGTATATCTAGTAAAGCTATGAGTATCATGAACAGTTTTGTTAATGATATTTTTGAACGTATTGCTGCTGAAGCATCACGTTTAGCTCACTATAATAAACGTTCAACAATTACAAGTCGGGAAATTCAAACTGCAGTTCGACTATTATTACCTGGTGAATTAGCAAAACATGCTGTCAGTGAAGGTACTAAAGCTGTTACAAAATATACAAGTTCAAAATAATATAATTCGAAGTGATATTTAATAAATATACAAACATCATCCTATGAAATCGGCTTTCTTTTTAAGAAAGCCATCAAATATTTTCAAATAAGAGTAACCTATTATTAATATCAAATATAATAATATTTTTATAATTTAATAAATATTTGGTTGTAAATATTATTTGATCATACTTTTTTTTAAATATTTGAATTTTTTTGGATGCATTTCATGTCAATGTTGCAAATTTTGAAAAATCGAATATTCTGTATCTGTATCAGTTAAAGATTATGTGGCTGGATGTTTCTTTCTCCTCCCCGGCATCCAGATCAATTTAACATTGTTCCGTTTTGCTAGTTTCAGAAGTTCCTCTAGACATTCCTTGACTACCCTCGAGGTGACCTAAGTTCCAGAAAAGGCTTTTAAACCAGCTTGACTATTCGACAGAATACATACGTTCTGGTTTATGTAGCCTCTACGTAGGTTCTATTTCCCCAAGTTGAGGTTTATGTTTGCATTAGGTCTCCTTAACAAACTAATGTTTTCATGTTAAGTTTTCACTACTGTCATGTAAAAAAACAAAACGAAATTTTGCATGACAGTAAAAAGAAGAAAACACAAAATATAAAATATCCCTCTTAATATCAGAACAATGGAAAAATGTGAAAAGAATAAAGTTGTAAAAAATCAAATTTGCTACAATTCATAACCTTTTCATTTTTACTCAAACTCTAATGTGTACAGGTATATCAAGGAATTTAATTTTTAATTGTAAATATTTCTGTAAATATTAGTGTATGTAACAGAAAAAACGATTAGATACAAAATTACAGTAACACTTAATACCTACAACTTTACTTCTAATAAATTTTTCGATTTTTCAAATAATAAGGGAGACATGTCGAATTTTGTGTTTCCACCTCCCTTAAAACTACCCTTTCCCCTTGTCTGCTTTTACGACATTTCATTTTGATCAGACTAAAATTGTGACCGCTAGAAAGTGATTTATGTATTCTAAGGAAATTCGCTAAGTTGAATCAGCTCTTGCTATTAATATAATAAATAATTTTATTATATTAATAAATTAATAAATTCATTATATATTATTAAAAAAATGAAAAAATATTGATGTTTCGTTATATTTTCATGAAATTGAAAATTATATATTAATATCGTGAGTTTACGAAGTTGCAATACCATACGTCTTAGAATCTATAGTACCTACCCTAAGCTTTACCTATAATACATCATCTTATTAATTAAATAAATACATCGAAAATTATAAATATTTTACATTTTTTCTTAAAAAATGGAAAAATCTAATATTTAACTTTTTATGTTTTCTACATGGCAGTTTACTTACTTATAGTCATTTACAGTATGGTCAATTTTTAAGAATTTTAATTAAAATACATGAATGTGTGATTTTTGTTTTTTATAATAATAAAAATTTATATTATTTATATTACAACAAACAATCGTTATAATTCTATAAGTATTTTATTTATATTATTCTTTTATTTCAATTATTTTTTTTATTTCAATTTACTTTTTAATTTCAATATTTCTGTTTATTTTTAAAAAAATATGTGTAAATAAAAAAATTTAGGTTTCGTTTATTAATCTCTTTTGTTAATGATACAAATTCAATGTAAGTTAGTTTTAATTTTACCAAACGTATTATTTACAATGTAACTCGTGAATGAGCAGTTATTAATATTAAAAATATATATATTTTTAAAAGAAAAATTTAAAAAATTCGTTACGCAGGAGCTGCTTCAACTTAGCGAATTTCCTTAGAATACATAAATCACTCTCTAGCAGTCACAATTTTAGTTTAATCAAAATGAAATGTCGTTCTGAAATGATTTTAGTATTTGCATGGCTAATTTTATTAATGAATGACATACGTCAAGGGGAAATGGGGGAATAAAGACAGAAGAAAACACAAAATATAAAATATCTCTCTTAATATTAGAACAATCGAAAAATGCGTAAGGAATAAACTTGTAGAAAATCATGTTTGCTACAATTCATCACCTGATCATTTTTGCTCAAACTTTAATGTGTATAGAGATATTAAGGAATTTAATTTTCAATCTTAAACCGTCAATATTTCTGTAAATATTAGGGTAACAGAAAAAATGATAGAAAACAAAATTACAGTAAAATTTAGTACCTACAACTTTAATTCTTATAAATTTTTCGATTTTTCGAATATTAAGGAAGATATGTTAAATTTTGTGTTTCCCCCTCCCTCTAAACCCCCCTTTCCCCTTGTTCGATTTTACCCATTAACGAACTTGATCTTTTGAATACCAAAAGGGCCTCAAATACCAAATAACATTCCAATCAGATCAAATCTATGGACAGGTAGGTATATATAATAATATAAATCTATGGTAGGTATATATATATATATATATATATATATATACATATATACATATATATATATATTTATATATATATTTATATATATATATATAAATTTATATATATATATATCTATGGACATATATATATATATATATATACATATATATATATATATATATATATGTGTCTGTCATCACTCTAGCGGTCACAGTTTTCATTTTATCGGAATGAGATTTGGTATTTGAGGCGCTTTTGATATTCAAAAGGTCAAGTTCGTTAATGGGTAAAATCGGACCAGGGAAAAGGGGGGTTTAGAGGTAGGGGGAAACATAAAATTTGAGATATCTCCCTTAAAATTTGAAAAATCGAAAAATTTATAAGAAGTAAATTTGTAGGTACTAAGTTTTACTGTAATTTTGTTTCTTATCATTTTTTCTGTAACAATAATATTTACAGAAATATTGACTGTTTAATATTGAAAATTAAATTCCTTAATATCTCTGTACACATTAGAGTTTGAGCAAAAATGATAAGGTGATGAATTGTAGCAAATTTGATTTTATACAACTTTATTCCTTACGCATTTTTCGATTGTTCTAATATTAAGAGAGATATTTTATATTTTGTGTTTTCTTCTTTTTTTATACCTCCCCCATTTCGCCTCGACGTATGTCATTTATTAAGAAAATTGGACTTGCAAATGCAAAAATCATATATGACATTTCATTTTGATCAGACTAAAATTGTGACCACTAGAGAGTGATTTATTCTAAGGAAATTCGCTAAGTTGATGCAGCTCCTGCGTAACGAATTTTTTTTAGTTGGATTTTCTATAAAAGTGTGTTTTTTTAGTTTTTTTAAACTATTATTTATTTTTCATTTTTTTGTTGAATTTTCTATAAAAGCGTGTTTTTTAGTTTTTTAAACAATAATTTATATGTAAATCACGGTTATCATTATATTATGGATATTATGAAATAATAATAGTATGCGTGTTAGATTTGTCGGTACATTTATGTATGTATACGATCAAGACGTAACTACCATAAGAGTCTCTACGCGGTTGTGCTAAGCTGAGTGCCCGATCAAAGAGTAAGTTTGTGGAACTGCTCGCATGCGTAGTTCCCTCACTAGTTCTATCTCACTTACTCTCATGCAAAGGATGCGGAAAGAAATTGATGAATCCTGGTGAATCTAATCAGGATAATCCGATATTTTAATTGAATTATTGCATTGTCATCGGTCTTTGACAGGTGTGCAAAATTTGATTTAAATCTGATCGTTCAAAGTAGGAGAAAATCGAGCCCAAAAGGGTCGGTTACATACATACAAACAAACATACAGGTGAAACTAATAAAAAGCGTATAAAAAAAGATCTAAACAAAAGTAGTTTGTTTTTATGAGATAAGAATATTTTGTTGTTGTTATTAAAGATGTTTCTTTTAGTTTGTATCGTTTATTTAAAAGATAATTTATACCATGAGGGCGATAGATCACACATATTACTATGGCTTTGCATTTTATTGTTTAATCTAAGTAAATTTTGCAATATAATTTTTTCCACACCCTGTATTGTATCGTTATTTTCAATGTGCTTATGTTTAATCAAAAAAATTTGACTTAAATTTTTTTATTTGTTCAATCTAGTTTTTCACTAAGTAATACGAAACCAACGTTGGTAGTAAGTAGACATATATTTATAATTTTCAACCGGTTTTATATATATTTGTTTTATTAACAAAATTAATTAGTTGATTATCCAAATACTGATATATTTAAAAAACTCAATTGGACAATATCAATATCAAAATAATTTTTTCATTTAAAAAAAATATTGAACTAATTAAAAAAATTTTTTTTTCTATATTTTGTTAGCATAACAATTATATTTCTTTATTTAAATTTTATTAAAAGTAGTTTTTTTACAGGCATCTTAGGTATCAAAGTGATTTGTGTCCTTATATTTTTTGATTTGTTTGGTGTTTACTAAATCCATAACAGTTCTTACTTTAGATCGCAATATGGATAGGTACATAAAAGATATCGTAATAGATGGAAAAACTATTTCACATACAGTTATATTAATGCCTCCAGACGGAAGCTGCCTTTTTCACTCAATTTCATATAGACTGTATGGGGAAAATTTTTTTAAGTATACACAAAAAGTTAGAAAAGAAATAGTTAATCACGTTGTTACCAATTGGCAAGATTTGCAGTGTATGACGTGTAACGAAAATGGCAGCAATTATGATTCTATTGAACAATATCGTGAAGCCATGCTAAAACCTCATACATATGGCTCGCTCAGTGAAATAAAAGCTGCTAGTATCTTGTATAATTTGAGAATGCAAGTTTACCAATCAGACGACATGAAGTGTATAGTTGATTTTAATTCAGAAAAAAGTCAGATTGCAGTATTACGATTTTCTGGAAATTTTCGATCTGGACACTTCGATATCTGTATTCCAATAGTTGCTTCCGAGAGATCTAATGAAGAAGATTCTCAAAATATTCAACAAATAGGTGATGATATTTTTGAAAATGGTATGGATAGGTACAGAAAAGATCTTATAATAGAAGGCAAAAACATCCCGCATACAGTAATATGCATGCCACCAGACGAAAATTCTGTATTTAATTCAATATCATATACGCTGTATGGAGAAAATTTTTTACAGTATACAGAAAAGGTTAGAGAAGCAACAGTTAATTACGTTATTGACAATTGGCAAGATTTTCAAAATATGACTTGTAACGAAAATGACAGCACTTATGATTCTATTGAACAATATCGTGAAGCTATGGTAAAACCTCATACATATGGCTCGTTATGGGAAATACAAGCCGCTGGTATCTTGTATAATTTGAGAATGGAAGTGTACCAATCAATTGACATGAAGTGTATAGTTGATATTAATAAAGAAAAGAGTCAGATTGCACGACTATGTTGTTTCGGGATTGGTGTTTCTGGACACTACGATGTATGTATTCCAATAAATACGCCCGAGAGTTTAAATGTAGAAGAATCTGAAAATATTCAGATTCAACAACCAGGTGATGGTATTATTGAAAATGTCAAAGAAACAACTAAAATAGGTTCGGAACAACCAAGGAAAAAGAAACCCGGGCGGCCAAAGAAAAAGAAACTCGGGCGACCGAAAACTTCAGATAAAACTCGCGAGGACCAAGTTCGTGATGCGCAGGAGCGATACATAAAAAAAAATCAAAATGTAAATATGAAAGCAGTGTCAGTATTTGGTAAAAAAAATCCTGACATAAAAACCAAATGGGTTAAGAAATGTAAATTACGAAAAAATTTAGAATTTTCGGGAAATATTGAAAATATTACTGCGCGATTAACGCTTGTAATTGGAGATCGTTTAGAAGCTGAAAAGAATATAAAATGGGTTTTACAGAATCGCAAAAGCTTAATCGGCAATTATTTAAAATCATTTGAAAATTTAAAAAAAATCATGGTAACAGGACTTGAAAAATGTCGAATATTACCTAACGACTGTCATGATATACTTTCCAAATTTCAGGCACTTTTAGGCAAATCTTTACATTGTCCTACACAAGAACCGTATTTCACTGAAACTTCGTATAAATTATTGGAACACGGTAGTGTAGCCGTTATGAATAATAATGGGAGAAGTGTTTTACACGACTCCCAAGAAAACATTAGAAATAAAAGAAGAGGTGAAAGTTGGACATGTGATATAAAAATTTGTTTATTAACTGAAAAAATGGTAACAAATTTGGAAAGAAAATTTATTGAGCTATCAGAGTGCCCACCAAAAACTATTTATAAGTTTATGTTAAGTGAAGAAAATTCATCTAGAGCACGGTAGTGCGCAAGGCCGAGTTTAAGGGACACTTTGGACTTCTCACTACAGTGCTATATCTTATCGTTAATTTAGGCTCATTTTTTGGGTGCTGTATCTTTTGAACGGAAAGAGCTACAGGGTTGATATTTCGAATATAGATACTTTACGGAATTATAAGAACCAATGTTTTCAATCAATGTTAACGAATTAACCGTTAAAAAGTTATTTCACTTCAAAAACGCAAAATTCGTGGGAACGCCCACAATTCTTGGTAACTAATAGATCAAAATGTTTAGCTACTTCCAGATATGCTGTAAAGTTGATATTGGGCATGTAGATAGCTGTAGTACCCAAACCGACGGGAAAATTGCGAAAACTCGAAATTTGTATCGGAAAAGTGGAAAATTTAACATTTTTTATTTTTAAGACTAGTTTAACGCAAACTACCATGTAGAGAACGATATATCATATATACCTATTAATTTTTATACCATATAGAAATAGATATTGCAATTTGAATACAGCAGTATGCGTTGATTTTAAAAGTTATGCAACGGAAGCCTCGGAAAATTGGAAAAACATCCTCCAAAATTATGTTTTTCTGTTCTATTAATGCTATAAAGTTTGAATTTTCACTAATCGACCCGAAATAACGTCAAAATTAACAGAATATTTTGAAAAATTTCATTACCTACATCGCAACCACACCGAAAATGGGAAAAACATCCCTAAAACTTACCTCTTTACTTCTATTCATGATAGAAAGATCAGTTTTTTTCCATCACAACCCTTCGAACTTGGTAAAAACACCCCCAAAACCAACCTTTTTGTTCTATACATACAACAAGATTCAGTTTTTTGCAATCGACGCTTAATAGCTACAAATTAGGAAGTTATTTCGAAAAACTTAATATATTTTTTTGCAAACTCCCGAAAAATTGAAAAAACACCCCCCAAAATTACGTTTTTCAGTTCTATATATGATGAAATGATGGAATTTTGACCAATCGACCCGAAATAAAGTCAATTTAACAGAACACTTTGAAAAATTTTTTTACCTATAACGCAAACCTCCGAAAATGGGAAAAACACCCCTTAAACTGCCTTAAGGCATTTTGATCAGACTAAAAATATGACCGCTAGAGAGTGATTTATGCATTCTAAGGAAATTCGCTAAGTTGACGCAGCTCTTGCGTAACGAATTTTTTTTTGTGAAGTGGAGCCAACGGGTCAAGTCATTTCTTCAAAGACTATAACGTTGATAATCAATTATCTGTAATAAACGATTAGTTTAGAAGTCATAATCGAAACAAATCAAATAACATCTTATATATACTAAATTTTATATAGTTATTTTAATAAAAAATATATCACTCTTATTTCACATTAATTTGTGGCGTTTTAATAAAAGGCCTATGATATATGATCGATAAATATTATTATCAATAATCCAATGTATAAAATTTATGCTTTCTTTTCAGTTTTCTTTGGCAATAACACTGCTTGAATATTTGGTAATATACCGCCTTGAGCAATTCTTACAAATTATAACAATTTATTTAATTCTTTTCATCATTACGAATTGCTAATTGAAAATAAACTTGTTTATTTTTAAACTTGTTTACTTAAAAAAAGTTACATTGTAACAATACAATACAACAATCAATGTTTTCTATTTGGAGTATTAAAACATACTGTTATATTAAACTAGAAAATTTTTATTTAAATACTAAATGTCTATCTAATCAAAAAGGAGGCGGTAACCTTGTCAACAAATCAGATCGATATATGCTTCATATGTTATTTTAATTACAATTAAAGTTGTTAAATTTTCCGTTTGTAAGAAAGGTAAGTTTTCGAGAAAATCTTAATAAAATATTTGCTTCTTAATAAGTGATGATATGGGATAAAGGACCGAGCTATTTACAAAGTAAATAGATCCAGACTTCATATAATAGTTGCTCCTTAAAAAGTGATGATATACGAGAAAGGACCGAGCTATTAACAAAGTAAATAGCTCTAGACTTCAAATAATAGCTGTTCCTTAAAAAGTGATGATATCCCATAAAGTTTCGAGCTATTTACAAGCTAAACAGCTCGGTAAACTATTTATTAAAAAAATAAATGAGGGGTAAATTAATTAAGTGTAAGAAAAAATTTGGTTGAAATTTATGTCGTAAGTTTTCCCTTAGTATGTTTTTATTAGCGAATTTCCTGAAAGGAAATAGAGCTATTGGTCCCGTACCGAGGTCAAAATTTCGCAAAAATTTCTTCAAATGTCCATCGATCCTACCTTGTAGATGTCAAAAATCACCATCTGTAAAATTTATATATATATATCTATGGACATATATATATATATATATATATACATATATATATATAAATATATATATATATATGTGTCTGTAATCACTCTAGCGGTCACAGTTTTCATTTTATCGGAATGAGATTTGGTATTTAAAGCGCTTTTGGTATTCAAAAGGTCAAGTTCGTTAATGGGTAAAATCGGACCAGGGGAAAGGGGGTTTTAGAGGGAGGGGGAAACTCAAAATTTGACATATCTCCCTTAATATTCGAAAAATCGAAAAATTTATAAGAAGTAAAGTTGTAGGTATTAAGTTTTACTGTAATTTTGTTTCTTATCATTTTTTCTGTAACCCTAATATTTACAAAAATATTGACGGTTTAAGATTGAAAATTAAATTCCTCAATATCTCTGTACGCATTAGAGTTTGAGCAAAAATGATAAGGTGATGAAATGTAGAAAACATGATTTTCTACAACTTTGTTTCTTACGCGTTTTTCGATTGTTCAAATATTAAGAGAGATATTTTAGATTTTGTGTTTTCTTCTATCTTTATGCACCCCTTTTCTATTGACGTATGTCATTTATTAATAAAATTGGCCATGCAAATACTAAAATCAGATACGATGATTTCAAATTTCTGATGATTTCAAATATTTTTAAACATGCCGCGTTATAAAATTTTAAAAATTCGTTACGCAGGAGCTGCTTCAACTTAGCGAATTTCCTTGGAATAAATAAATTACTCTCTAGCGGTCACAATGTTAGTCTGATAAAAATGAAATGTCGTATCTGATTTTAGTATTTGCATGGCCAATTTTATTAATAAATAACATACGTCAAGGGGAAAGGGGGGCATAAAGATAGAAGAAAACACAAAATATAAAATATCTCTCTTAATATTAGAACAATCGAAAAATGCGTCAGAAACAAAGTTGTAGAAAATCATGTTTGCTACAATTCATCACCTTATCTTTTTTGCTCAAACTCTAATGCGTACAGAGATATTGAGGAATTTAATTTTCAATCTTAAACCGTCAATATTTTTGTAAATATTAGGGTTACAGAAAAAATGAAAAGAAACAAAATTACAGTAAAACTTAATACCTACAACTTTACTTCTTATAAAATTTTCGATTTTTCGAATATTAAGGGAGATATGTCAAATTTTCTGTTTCCTCCTCCCTTTAAACCCCCCTTTCCCCTGGTCCGATTTTACCCATTAACGAACTTGATCTTTTGAATACCAAAAGCGCTTCAAATACCAAATCTCATTCCGATAGAATAAAAACTGTGACCGCTAGAGTGATTACAGACACATATATATATATATATATATATATATATATATATATATATATATATATGTATATATATATATATATATATGTCCATAGATATATATATATAAATTTTACAGATGGTGATTTTTGACATCTACAAGATAGGATCGATGGACATTTGAAGAAATTTTTGCGAAATTTTGACTTCGGTACGGGACCAATAGCTCTATTTCCTTTCAGGAAATTCGCTAAAATTCGTTACGCAGGAGCTGCTTCAACTTAGCGAATTTCCTTAGAATAAATCACTCTCTAGTGATCACAATTTTAGTCTGATCAAAATGAAATGTCATATATGATTTTAGCATTTGCAAGTCCAATTTTCTCAATAAATGACATACGTCTAGGCGAATGGGGGGAGGTATCAAAAAAGAAGAAAACACAAAATATAAAATATCTCTCTTAATATTAGAACAATCGAAAAATGTGTAAGGAATAAAGTTGTATAAAATCAAATTTGCTACAATTCATCACCTAATCATTTTTGCTCAAACTCTAATGTGTACAGAGATATTAAGGAATTTAATTTTCAATATTAAACCGTCAATATTTCTGTAAATATTATTGTTACAGAAAAAATGATAAGAAACAAAATTACAGTAAAACTTAGTACCTACAACTTTACTTCTTAAAAAATTTTTCGATTTTTCAAATTTTAAGGGAGATATCTCAAATTTTATGTTTCCCCCTCCCTCTAAACCACCCTTTCCCCTGGTCCGATTTTACCCATTAACGAACTTGACCTTTTGAATATCAAAAGCGCCTCAAATACCAAATCTCATTCCGATAGAATAAAAACTGTGACCGCTAGAGTGATTACAGACACACATATATATATATATATATATATATATATATATATATATGTATATATATATATATATATATGTCCATAGATATATATATATAAATTTTACAGATGGTGATTTTTGACATCTACAAGATAGGATCGATGGACATTTGAAGAAATTTTTGCGAAATTTTGACTTCGGTACGGGACCAATAGATCTATTTCCTTTCAGGAAATTCGCTAAAATTCGTTACGCAGGAGCTGCTTCAACTTAGCGAATTTCCTTAGAATAAATCACTCTCTAGTGATCACAATTTTAGTCTGATCAAAATGAAATGTCATATATGATTTTAGCATTTGCAAGTCCAATTTTCTCAATAAATGACATACGTCTAGGCGAATGGGGGGAGGTATCAAAAAAGAAGAAAACACAAAATATAAAATATCTCTCTTAATATTAGAACAATCGAAAAATGTGTAAGGAATAAAGTTGTATAAAATCAAATTTGCTACAATTCATCACCTAATCATTTTTGCTCAAACTCTAATGTGTACAGAGATATTAAGGAATTTAATTTTCAATATTAAACCGTCAATATTTCTGTAAATATTATTGTTACAGAAAAAATGATAAGAAACAAAATTACAGTAAAACTTAGTACCTACAACTTTACTTCTTAAAAAATTTTTCGATTTTTCAAATTTTAAGGGAGATATCTCAAATTTTATGTTTCCCCCTCCCTCTAAACCACCCTTTCCCCTGGTCCGATTTTACCCATTAACGAACTTGACCTTTTGAATATCAAAAGCGCCTCAAATACCAAATCTCATCCCGATAAAATGAAAACTGTGACCGCTAGAGTGATGACAGACACATATATATATATATATATGTATATATATATATATATATATATATATATATATATGTCCATAGATATATATATATAAATTTTTCAGATGGTGATTTTTGACATCTACTAGGTAGGATCGATGGACATTTGAAGAAATTTTTGCGAAATTTTGACTTCGGTACGGGACCAATAGCTCTATTTCCTTTCAGGAAATTCGCTAAAAGAGTAAAGTATCGCGAAGCGAAAGGAACGCATAGCATACGCGAAGCAAAGACGAAGAGTAACAAAACGCTACGCGTTTTGTGCGAAGCCTTTGGCTTCGTATATTTAAGCCTTTCAAAAATTATTGATATCCGACCAAAAACATAAATGTAAGAAAGGGCCGAGTTTTCGGGAAAATCCTTAATGTAATAGTTCCTTCTTAAAAAGTGATGATATGAGAGTAATGACCGAGCTATTTACAAAGTAAATAGCTCTAGACTTCATATAATAGTTGCTTCTTAAAAAGTGATGATATGGCAGAAAGGACCGAGCTATTTACAAAGTAAATAGCTCTAGACTTTATATAATAGTTGCTTGTTAAAAAGTGATGATATGGAAGAAAGGACCGAGCTATTTACAAAGTAAATAGCTCTAGACTTCAGATAATAGTTGCTCTTTGAAAAGTGATGATATCCCATTAAAGAGCCGAGCTATTTACAAAGTAAATAGCTCGGTAAACTATTAACTAAAAAAAATAATGAGGGTAAATTGATTAAATGTAAGAAAAAATTTGGTTTAAAATTATTTCATAAGTTTTCCCTTAGTATGTTTTTAAAATTTTATATAGCGCGGCAAGTTATTTTTTCTGATTTCCAATATTTTAAATCTTGCCGCGTTATAAAATTTTAAAAACATACTAAGGGAAAACTTATGAAATAATTTTAAACCAAATTTTTTCTTACATTTAATCAATTTACCCTCATTATTTTTTTTAGTTAATAGTTTACCGAGCTATTTACTTTGTAAATAGCTCGGCTCTTTAATGGGATATCATCACTTTTCAAAGAGCAACTATTATCTGAAGTCTAGAGCTATTTACTTTGTAAATAGCTCGGTCCTTTCTTCCATATCATCACTTTTTAACAAGCAACTATTATATAAAGTCTAGAGCTATTTACTTTGTAAATAGCTCGGTCCTTTCTGCCATATCATCACTTTTTAAGAAGCAACTATTATATGAAGTCTAGAGCTATTTACTTTGTAAATAGCTCGGTCATTACTCTCATATCATCACTTTTTAAGAAGGAACTATTACATTAAGGATTTTCCCGAAAACTCGGCCCTTTCTTACATTTATGTTTTTGGTCGGATAAATTCTTAAGACAAAATAATACTTAAATTATATGAATAGCATACGAGAAAATAAGAAGAAATTTGTAGAAAGTGACATCGGCAGATGAAACTGTCTACTATGAATATATATTAAGTTGAACAGCAGTGAAACTAAGCTAGTGACGAACGAGGCAATACTTATGTCTTATTATACCTATACCTATAAGTATAAATATATATATATATATATATATATATATATATATATATATATATATATATATATATATATATATATATATATATATATATATATATATATATGTATATGTATATATAAATGAGTTACTGTAAAAGCTCGTATTGCGGTTTAGGATTTACCGATAAATACCCAATATTCACCAACCTCTATCAACAAAACCTAGAAAATATTCATAAATGTATATTGTGTGATCATTTTTTTTGCTTAGAATCAATTGAGGGTGGACCGGGATAATAACCATTCATTTTTTTAAATGCGAAGTGCCTGCGGAGACAGACACATTAAAAAAATGAACAATGACGGTTACCGTTTTCGGAAATGTCTAGTGATTACCACCGCTATACACTGAACTGCCTTTTATTTTACATTAAGGGCTACTAAAAAACTAAGCATCCTACATTTATCATAAATATGATAAAATTGGCAAAAAAAATGCATCAGGCTGAGAAGCTTATAGTATTCGAAATTTTCTGCCGTGATTATATTAAGTTACCTGATCTTGATCCACAAGAATTTGTTTGAATTGGATAATCTACCATTTTCTTATTTATACTGTATGTTTCTACTGTAATTACACCCATTTCCTAGTTCAATATTGTGATCATTTTATATATTTATGAATAAATAACAATTTCTGTGTAGCAAATATTTTTGGTTACATGTTGACTAATCCTTTAGTTAGTTTATTATCCTTTAGTAATTAACCTCAATATTTTTAAAACCAAAACTGTGGCTGTTATCCTGACCCACCTTTTAAAAAATCCTCTTTTTTATCCTCTTTATAAACTCTACTACGTTCCAATATGAACAGATAAAGGATTATTTGCAGGAATGCCTGACTAATGTCTTCCGTAGAGGTATGAAATCTTTGGAAATTTATGATAAAGCCCATCGTGACGATCATGGAGCAGTTATCCCATCAAACAAGTAGTAAGGATGTTGGAAGAGTGCATGCGAACTTTGATGAGATAGATATGTATGGCATAATAAGTGTACATTCAAACCTGTTGTTTGTTGTAAATTACTCAATCCGAGAATGACTGCATGCATGGACTCAATTTTTAGATCAAGTGCTCAAAATAGATTGGGAATGTTCCGTGTTATTGTCTTTTTCGATTTCGGTAGTAGTCAATGCATGCTTCTTGTACTGTTTTTATTTTTAAATAGCTATGTATTTTAATATATGTTTATAGAATGTTGTTAAAGTGTGTATTTTAGTTGCCTTGATTAGCACATTTAAATACATCAACCAAAAAATATTACTATCTTACATTATGAAACATTATAAAAACAAGCTATGACTTATTACTGAAAGTATCCAAACGACGTGATTTAACCAAAAAAAGAGTTATTAATATACCACGGAGGAACCTTGGCTTCATTAAAAAGGTTCTTCCAGGCCTTTCTGTTTTGGGCTTTGGCCATTCAGTCCCCAGATCTAATTCGCCGTAGATCCAGTATAACGTCACCCAATCGTAGTCTTGGTCGTCCTACTTGTCTTGAGCAATTTGGCAATCTTTACAGGTGTCCCAACCAACGCAGTCTCCTTTTCGTAATTTCAGTGACAATGTTCAGGTTCCTGACCAGGTCCTGCAGTTCAAGGTATGTTTTATTTTCCATACTCCATTGTCACACATTTAATATATTTAACTTTTTTCCCATTTAATCAATGCTAACACTTGATATAGTTGAGTTTACAACGGTTCTACCTACACCGTTACCCGAGTTGCATCAACCTAATTCACACATGAGTCAATAGATTTTTCTTAAGATTCTTCTTTCTCATACTTCTAGGCTTTTACTATCCTTAGCCGTCACACACTAACTTTCAGAGCAGTACCACAAACTACAGGCCTTATTATTGTTTTATATTTTCTTTTTGGTTGTTTTTGATACAGTAGACGATTTGAACATATTTATTAGGGAGTAAAAATATATGTTACCAGCTGTGATTCTATCTTTTATTTCTAAGGAATTCGAATTGTTTTCATCAACAACAGCTCCAAGGTATTTAATCTGTCCCAATCGCTGAAATTTATGCTTTTGTATCTCGAACTGCTGAACATGTCTAGATCTAGTTTTGTTTCTAGTGTTTATCATGCATTTAGTTTTCTCTTCATTCACCTCTAGTCCAACTTTTTGGAACTCTACCTCAAAAGCATTAAAAGCCTCTGTTAGTTCTATTGTATTTCGGCTCATGATATCCACGTTATCTACATAACCAAGTATATGTAACATACCATTCAAAATTGCACCTTCTTTATTAATGCTTATCTTCCTGATTACAAATTCCAGGACTAAATTCATTAATTGCGTTGATAAAACATATGAGGCTACTTGCCTCAGAATAGGGAATATGCAAGTTATTTAAACTTACTTGTTTTTTTTTACCCCCGATACTTTATGGTCTTGACATTACACCTAAATCATTATTTTCTTATTTAGTTTGTATTTAATTCCATAAAACTTTAATCAAAAAGTGCAAAATAAGCAAGCAAAATTCAAATTTGCGAAACGCATCACCATTGGTTGAATCGAAGCATGACGTCACATGACATATTATGAGATTTATCGGTGTCGATATTCATACATTCATTCATATTCATATATTTCTGTAGTGTTGTCCATTACCTAGTGCGATTTTGGTATATAGTGACATTATAAATTATCAAGAACAATGACTGAAAGTGGTTTTGTTAAAGCAAATCGGACAATCTACCAAAAAATAGATGCTTTTATGATGACAGCATATTTTGTATCGAATCCAGATTTTACGTCCACTGAGGTCAAATGAGTGTAAGCTGCAAGATAATTATTGTAATATATTAATTAAATTAAATACTGATATGAAAAATTAAATACAATGACAATGAAATGTGTCGGGTATACGCTATAGTCTTCTACAGTTTGTCATACGTAACCGAAAGGAATTTGGACAAACACTTGTATGTTGACACGAAAGTATACACAAATAATCAAATATTAAATAATAATATCACTTCAACAAGAAGTTTATACTGTCTAAAAAATATAAAAAAAAAAAAATATATATATATATAAAAATTAGAATAATATGAAAAAGTTGGCTGTCACATCACAATCGTCTTTGGTGTAGCGGATGCACACTGGACCGGTTATCCAGAGGCCCGAGGTTCGATTCCTGGTTGACGAGTTAATTTTTTCATATCAGTATTTAATTTAATTAATGAATTCAATGACAATGAAATGTGTCGGGTATACGCTATAGTCTTCTACAGTTTGTCATACGTAACCGAAAGGAATTTGGACAAACACTTGTATGTTGACACGAAAGTATACACAAATAATCAAATATTAAATAATAATATCACTTCAACAAGAAGTTTATACTGTCTAAAAAATATATAAAATATATATATATATAAAAATTAGAATAATATGAAAAAGTTGGCTGTCACATCACAATCGTCTTTGGTGTAGCGGATGCACACTGGACCGGTTATCCAGAGGCCCGAGGTTCGATTCCTGGTTGACGAGTTAATTTTTTCATATCAGTATTTAATTTAATTAATGAATTCAATGACAATGAAATGTGTCGGGTATACGCTATAGTCTTCTACAGTTTGTCATACGTAACCGAAAGGAATTTGGACAAACACTTGTATGTTGACACGAAAGTATACACAAATAATCAAATATTAAATAATAATATCACTTCAACAAGAAGTTTATACTGTCTAAAAAATATATAAAAAATATATATATATAAAAATTAGAATATGAAAAAGTTGGCTGTCACATCACAATCGTCTTTGGTGTAGCGGATGCACACTGGACCGGTTATCCAGAGGCCCGAGGTTCGATTCCTGGTTGACGAGTTAATTTTTTCATATCAGTATTTAATTTAATTAATGAATTCAATGACAATGAAATGTGTCGGGTATACGCTATAGTCTTCTACAGTTTGTCATACGTAACCGAAAGGAATTTGGACAAACACTTGTATGTTGACACGAAAGTATACACAAATAATCAAATATTAAATAATAATATCACTTCAACAAGAAGTTTATACTGTCTAAAAAATATATAAAAAATATATATATATAAAAATTAGAATAATATGAAAAAGTTGGCTGTCACATCACAATCGTCTTTGGTGTAGCGGATGCACACTGGACCGGTTATCCAGAGGCCCGAGGTTCGATTCCTGGTTGACGAGTTAATTTTTTCATATCAGTATTTAATTTAGTTAATGAATTCAATGACAATGAAATGTGTCGGGTATACGCTATAGTCTTCTACAGTTTGTCATACGTAACCGAAAGGAATTTGGACAAACACTTGTATGTTGACACGAAAGTATACACAAATAATCAAATATTAAATAATAATATCACTTCAACAAGAAGTTTATACTGTCTAAAAAATATATAAAAAATATATATATATAAAAATTAGAATAATATGAAAAAGTTGGCTGTCACATCACAATCGTCTTTGGTGTAGCGGATGCACACTGGACCGGTTATCCAGAGGCCCGAGGTTCGATTCCTGGTTGACGAGTTAATTTTTTCATATCAGTATTTAATTTAATTAATGAATTCAATGACAATGAAATGTGTCGGGTATACGCTATAGTCTTCTACAGTTTGTCATACGTAACCGAAAGGAATTTGGACAAACACTTGTATGTTGACACGAAAGTATACACAAATAATCAAATATTAAATAATAATATCACTTCAACAAGAAGTTTATACTGTCTAAAAAATATATAAAAAATATATATATATAAAAATTAGAATAATATGAAAAAGTTGGCTGTCACATCACAATCGTCTTTGGTGTAGCGGATGCACACTGGACCGGTTATCCAGAGGCCCGAGGTTCGATTCCTGGTTGACGAGTTAATTTTTTCATATCAGTATTTAATTTAATTAATGAATTCAATGACAATGAAATGTGTCGGGTATACGCTATAGTCTTCTACAGTTTGTCATACGTAACCGAAAGGAATTTGGACAAACACTTGTATGTTGACACGAAAGTATACACAAATAATCAAATATTAAATAATAATATCACTTCAACAAGAAGTTTATACTGTCTAAAAAATATATAAAAAATATATATATATAAAAATTAGAATAATATGAAAAAGTTGGCTGTCACATCACAATCGTCTTTGGTGTAGCGGATGCACACTGGACCGGTTATCCAGAGGCCCGAGGTTCGATTCCTGGTTGACGAGTTAATTTTTTCATATCAGTATTTAATTTAATTAATGAATTCAATGACAATGAAATGTGTCGGGTATACGCTATAGTCTTCTACAGTTTGTCATACGTAACCGAAAGGAATTTGGACAAACACTTGTATGTTGACACGAAAGTATACACAAATAATCAAATATTAAATAATAATATCACTTCAACAAGAAGTTTATACTGTCTAAAAAATATATAAAAAATATATATATATATAAATTAGAATAATATGAAAAAGTTGGCTGTCACATCACAATCGTCTTTGGTGTAGCGGATGCACACTGGACCGGTTATCCAGAGGCCCGAGGTTCGATTCCTGGTTGACGAGTTAATTTTTTCATATCAGTATTTAATTTAGTTAATGAATTCAATGACAATGAAATGTGTCGGGTATACGCTATAGTCTTCTACAGTTTGTCATACGTAACCGAAAGGAATTTGGACAAACACTTGTATGTTGACACGAAAGTATACACAAATAATCAAATATTAAATATTGTAATATATGATATTTTGGAATTTACTAAATAGGTTTTCATGCATGCATGTACTCAGCAGTATTTACCTAAATATAACCTATAATGTTGTTATAATAAAAATAATAATAATATTATTATAATAATAATACAATAATTTAATAATATAATAATTTAATACAATATACTTTCATAAAAGTGATCTTCACAAAAATGTTAACGCGATATTCGACATACTTCAACTCTTCTCATAACCTTACACCACAATTTTTTAGCTTTTTCCATCATCGAAATATCGATTAAAACTGAAAATCCTTAACTAATAACTGGCAATGCATATAGTAAACAACACAAACACTTTTAACAGTATTTATATTTTTTACTATGTTCCCTATTCCCTATTATCAGTATAGTATTCGGACTTTAGTGGTAAAATACACATTATTGTCTACGTTAAAACATAGTAGATATAGGTACGTTATTATTACACTTAAAGTATTAAATACTGAAAAGACAGACAGACAGGCAAACAGACATAAAACTAGTGTTGCATTGAATAAATAATATGTAGTTTGATAGATCTTTGATTATTGTATGAATAAATAGATGGACGTTTTATTTATTGAAGATGATTTGTCCTATAGATTTGAATTTCAGAAATGTAAAGCTCTTCTTACTCGTAAATATTTTCTATTTCTACGGAAATTATATGGTTCTCTTAGAACTTCTTTACGTTCCTCTGCTACTAGCTGTAGTTTAGTTTAAGTTGTTAGCAATGTTTTAGTGACATTAAATATTAATACATGTAGACAACACTGACATGACACCACTTAAATGAAATGTAAACCGTTAAATGCGTTATATTTCAAAAGCTTTGGTTAGACATAATACAAATATGTTGAACTGATTATGTGGAGAGCATAGAAGTTGCTACACTATATTGTAAATATCCTAGCAGTTATTCTCTACGTGCCTTATGCAAGCTTACTCGCCGTTTTACTACTTAGTGCCAACGATATTTACGGACATCTCTATTTCTATTATCGTATGCTTTTATCTGACATTTTATTCTGAAACGATTTCTATTATCATTATATGTTGTCATATGAGCTGAAAGTTAATTAACGTGGCAATTACATCAAATTCTACTTACTGTTTATATTAGTTTTATGAACCGGGTATTCAAAACTCCAAAAATTAAATAATCACAATTGTTTTGGAAGCATATATTTTTATTTCATCTTTATGATTGATTACATACCATCTTTTGTCTTATTGATTTTTGATGTTGACAACAGTTTTTATTATATGTCAAAATACAGTTTTGCCGCTACACGTATGGAGCTTCAAGTTCAATTATTGCCCATAGGAAGCGCATTTAATCGATCTGTTTGTACCTTTGGATGGAAATATGCAAAATCAAAAACTTACCTTCGGGCAATTGAAATAAAAAAAAGCTCTCTTGCAATTTATCATTGAACGGTAAAGGTTATTTAGTCTGTTTTACGGAAAAATCATATTATATCTCACCCCGTAAATAACGGAACTCTTTATATTATTTAATGTATTTTTCGTTTGTATAATTGTTCAAATTTAATTCACGTTGTAAATAAATATTCGTAAAACTGTGTACCTGTAACTTTTTCGTAAATATATTTTGTGTAAAATATTGATGATGCCGATTTCCAATTTATGTTTATAACAGTGAGCAGTTATTTGTTTTAAATTATTATCTATAAACATTTATTTTGAATTAGTGTGTGATACAATTAAATATAACTGATCAGTTATTAAAACATTGACATTAATTTAATAACAAACGTGAAATTAACAATTGAATAAAATTATTAAATGTATGCTTTTATTTTATTAAGCGGGAATATTTAAATTTCATAAACCCAATTATTTGGCAAAATTTAAGATAAAACCTAAATAGAGATCGGATTGTGCGAACAGAACATCCAAAAGCGCCACTATTAAATCGCGAAGAAGAAATTGCATCTCTGAAGCTTGTTCTCCGAAGCTAATTTTCTTTCCTCCAGTGATTTAGACCGATCATATTGGATGATTTCAGGCAAGCAGTTGGCCATACACGCACAATATGTTTGAGAATCCGAATAAATGCTTCCCCACAAAAAACGCTCCCAATCTATATTTTTTTATTGTATGACTATTAATTGTCAAATTAGAATAGACAGGATAATTTTATTACTTCTTGAGTATTCATTCTGAATGGAAAATTAAAAGCTATAAACTAAGAAAAATTTAAAAATATATATGGCTTTGCTCTATGAGCTGCGCATTGACAGAGCCTTGGAATGTGAAGATTTATAATAGAGAGCTTTAATTTGTGGAAGTCCATTTTAATAAAATTTATATTTACCTACTGTCGTTTTCAATAAAAATTTTGATCAGTGATTGTACATCCAAGGATTTTTAGCTTTGTGTAAAATAGACAGGTGAAAACCCCATGATAGACAGAGTTTTCAATCTGCCATTTTTTGTTAGCTTAGCATTTAACGCAACTACGTCTATTTGAAGAGTAAAAGATTCGAACTTTGATCGATATCTATATAGTATAGCAAAGAGCCCTATATATGCAAGTATGATTTTTAAAAACATTATTTTACGGTTAGATTCTATTGTGTTAAAAAAAATTCAGAAACTGTAGAAAAAAAAAACAAAATATAACAAACTCAGCGTCTGCAAAATGATAGAAATTTTGAGTAAGTTTGAGTATTTCTAATAAACAACTTTTACCCGACGCATTTTTTCGAAAACCAAATCAATTAAAAAGTAACAACTTTTGACGCCATTTTTACAATAAATGTTTTTGTAATTATTTATTGAACCTTAATAAAAACAACTGTGAAAAATGAAAATAACAACTGAGTTAATTGCTATAATACCCGCTATATCCTGAATTTTGTAAAAAAGTAAATAAGAAAAGTTGTTTATTATTTAATTGAATTTATGTCTTACGGTTTCAAAGATGATTCACACATGATCCGTTTTTGCCCATTCACGAACCTTTTTTTGACGTTTTTAGCAAAATTTCAGCTCGTTTACTTTTTCGTTTTTTAGTTATCGTATCCATAGACGAGCGGACATGCTGACGGGCGGAATAATGACCGAATTCGTTCATTTTATGAACACCTGTTCCAAACATTTATGTCTGCGATCAATATTTTCAATCGTTACAAAGTCGAAACTAAACTGAATATACCTTTGTATACTAATTAATATATGCCGGGTATAAAAAGTTGATATTGTAAAATGATTGTATTTATTTGTTTAATTGCTATAAGATTTATTGAATATGCTTATTATGTATATTAAAGATATCTTTATTGCGAATAAACACGGTCATATATAAGTACGACAGTATAAGGTAAGTTAAATACGAAAAGTTATAGTACGTTATTGTTAAAATGCGTTTACAGCATTAATTTTTCCAAAAAAAAAAACTTAACAAATTAACGCACAATTTCAAATGAATTGCTTAACATCAAAATGGCTGACGATCTTACCCACACGAACTTTATACATCTCTAGTTTAGCACTATCTTATATTTGAAATGTCTTGAATCTATTACATTTGTAAATTAATGATTTTCTTTCTACTCTATATAAGTTTGTAAATCTAACACCTTGAATGCAGTCTGTTACATTGTCAAATTTAAATTAACGTCACATTTAAGTTTACGTACATTCATTTCATCTCATTTCTTCTATATAATTCATATTATATCACTTATATCTTATAAGTAACTTATTTCATATTTTACGAAATATTTTATATTTATATTTTTCATATCATTGTCCTAACCGTAATAATTGCAATGTAATAAAATTCTCTACAAGGCTCGTATCTCGACTATGCGTGTCTATTAGCCCTGCTCAAGAGTTTTGAGCGGCTTTTGAGCAGCTTAGGTATGAATACCTATTCCCATTTCCTGGGTATGTAGCCTAAAGCTATGCATGTTTTAAAGATCTCCTTGAGCCTTCAAACAATTATATCCAAGCCCTGTTGTAGCAGTGCCGGGAAGATGCCGTCGGTGCCCGAAGACTTGTAAGGAGGAAATCTAGCCACAGCCCATCTCACTTTTGTAATGCTTACGATGAGTTTTGCCGTGGCCTAATCCTCTCTGTTTGCCATTCCGCAATCACGCCTCTGATCGTCCAGTTCTCCCATGGTAAAGCCAGGGAAATGCCTGGACAGTAGATGCGTCATGGTCTTAGACACTGCTAGTGATTGACCTGCTAGTTCGAGGCAACCCAGCTTTGTAGTATTATCCTTGGATATTACCTTTTGCACACTAAAGAGAGCGGGCATCATGTTAATGTTGCCACAAAGCTCTCTCCAGGAGTTTTCTTCGAATTTTTCACGGACCTTCTATACTCTCGCTGCTTCTCCTTAAAGATTAGCCAGTCCGAGTCCAGGCCGGTCATTTTCGCTTTGTTGAAGGATGCTCTAGTGTCATGGCGTAGTCTATCAAGATTTCTATTCCACCACGGAACATCCCTAGAACCGGTAGTAACACTTGCAGGATAGTTGTTTTCATACGACGAAATCATGGCATCTTGTATTACACTAACCGCAGATTCTACATCTTCCTTCGTGTGCAACCTATTCGCACCCCCGGCAAGTAGCCCAGAGAGCTCCTGCCTGTAAGCATCCCAGTCTGTGCGTCTGGGATTGCGATACGATGTTACGGTACACGGTTTGGTAAGCATATTAAAGACAATGTGTCTATAATCAGATAGGGAAAGTTCATTTGAAACTTTCCACCCCGACAGAAACTGTAACAGACTCGGGGAGCAGAGAGTAATGTCAATGACCTCTGACCTAATTATGTTTATAAAGGTTGGAGATATACCTCTATTGACAATCTCCAGACCGTTGGCCGAAATGAATTCCAGGAGAGCCCGACCCCTAGCATTTATGTCGGAACCGTCCCATTGCGTGTGGTGCGAGTTTGCATCACAGCCAAGGATCAATGGCAAACCTCGAGATTCACAATATTCGACCACAGTTTCCACCTCTATTGAAGGAGAAGGTGATTCTGAGTCGTACGGAATATACGCTGAGCACAGAATCACCTCCCTCTCTTGTCTCGAGAGAGTAACCTACACCGAGGCCACTGCAATATCTCTACCACACAGGTGGTACTTAGATATGCGAACGGCATCAGAGGTCTAAATGGATCGGGGGTTAAAGTTATTTCTGCGACCAAGCAATATTAATATTGTCGGAACAATAATTTTAAAAACTTCGATTTTGGGCCTTATTAGGAACCGGGTCTCTCAATAAGCCCATTAATAAACTTTGTCAAATCAAATTTATTAATATAATTCACTAAATAATCATTAAAATAAATATTTTCTCCTTTAGTATTTATGTACTTGTTAGATATATTAAAAATACAAACTGCGTTAAAACAAAAAATTATCATTATATTTTAAAATATCATCCTTTCTCTGTAACTGTCTACTTATCGTTTACTAAATTATTTTTTTTAAATATCGAAATCATTATTTTATTTTTAATCACAAACCACCCTGGGCCTTATTTGGAGTCTTCGGAAAAAATCTCGAACTATGGTAACAGAAGATGCTAAAATGACTAAATGAACTAAGAAACTGTTTTTTTTTTCATGGAATAATAAGAGCTTACTTTAATTTACCAGACCTTTTATGTATAACATATTCTAATAAAGTGGGCCTTATTACGGGAAGTACCACGCGACAACAAAACTACCGATAAAAAGCAAGTGAAGAAAGAAATCTATAAGATTTCATTGCTTCCAACGATGGAAAGCTTATTAAATATTAAGATCCGATAGTAAAAACAAAACAAATTATTTTTTTATTCATTAAAAATTTTAAAGAAGTGATTGTTCAATATTATAAAAAAAAGATCTCATTGATACATCACTGATAAACACGTGTTTGCTGTCCAAACGAAAACACATTCCACTAAAAGTGTTGCATTTTTGTCTATTGATGTTACTGCTCATATGTTGTATATTTCGAATTAATTCAACAATTACAATAACCAGTGGTAGATTATCCATAAGGCAAACTAGGCACGTGTCTAGGGGCGCGAGGTTACAAAAGGGTGCGCGTGGAAGTTTTTAAACGAAGAAAAAAATAATACCTAAAGTCCTCCCAGAGAGTAAGTCGCCATCGGGATCCGTCGGAAATTTCAGAAAAACATCAAAATATAATAAAGAATACATGTTTCGTATTCTTGATTGATACATTCTTTTCAAAATTAAAAACTGACGATTCAGAATCTTCTAACGCAATTCACAGTGAGTCCGCTACCGATCGTATTCAATGCGAAATTTCTACTAGTTCTAAACAACCACAATATTTGTCTGTGCCCCATCGCCTACTCCATCAGTAGTAGAAGTTATGAAGCAGTCGCAAGAAGAGCTAGTTGTGATGGATTGTGACACAGTCAAGTGGGATATCAATAACGCAACGCAAGAATATATTGCACTAAATGGTTTTAATCAAAGTATAAATGCTTTTTCATTGTGTTTTGACCTGACAACGTAGATCTAACACTGCCGGCCGTATCGATCATGAGCTTGCAGCTCAATTTCTAAAAGAATTGTCTTATTGGCGTGATGTTTTGGAACGAGTGCTTGCGACTGTAAAGTCTTTAGCATTACGTGGTTTATCTTTTAAGGCGTATGACGAAAAACTCGGCTCTCTTCGTTTATAATATTAGTAAGATGGCAACTAGAGGGGCGCTGATGAGGTGCTAGCCTAGGGCGCTGTGGACTTTTAATCCGCCTCTGACAATAACGATTTTTCATGACTAGGATTTTTACGAGCCGAGTCCTGTTAGGTGACAGTACCTTATTACTATTAATCAAAATTTATTTTCTGGTTTTGCGAAGATATTTCGATTGCATATATATTTAAATATATGCACAATCAGCATTTGAATGATATAGGTAATTAGGTCAATTAATAATGTTTAAAAGTGTTAATAATGATGATACTTACTTATTTAGTGGTGACTAACAACATTCTATTTTCAATAGTTTTCAACTCTAATTCGTTAGGTTTTTAAAAGACTGCATTTAACGCCACGATGTAAACTGAATAAGTTTACCAATTAAAAATTTTAATTGAGTCAGTATTTAATAAATCATATTCTCCAGTTGCTAATCCTATCCTTATAATAATTACTGAGCATTTTAAATAAATGAATGTATTGTATGTTTCAAAATTACAAACAATTATTATTAAATATTAGAAAATTGTATTAAATTAATAATTATATTAGTCACACACATTTTGAGTTCGCACCACGTCAAAGACGCACTTCTTTTAAACTACGCGATCAATATAGTGTTCAGCAGTATACTCTTGGCTCTAGACCATAAATAGTGTTTCACGAGGCACGAGGCGAGGCGAAGTCAATTGCGTTTTTCCGAGCATAAAAATAGCTTCTAAAACAACAAAAATTTTCCAAGGTAAGTTTAAATCTATGGGGTTAATGTATCCTAAGAGAAGAGGCACAATGGACCATAAAGTGCAATACTTTTTAGACCCCAACACAAATCACAAATCAATCCTAAGAGAGATTTCGCCAAATAAATTTATTAAACTGGCGAAATTTTATTTTAATTAAATTATTATTATTTGATCCTACGATGTGTTCAGGCAGTTTAAAAGAAATCGCTAGGATGATACAAAAATTAAGATTATCCATTTACACATACTGTATTCGTTTCATAACATTTTATAATTTTCATTGTATATTGTTTATTTATATGCGAATGCTTACAATAATAAACTTTACGAAATTTATTTCTTTTTAATTACATTTGTTCATTTTCTTGAATTTCATTGAATTTACTGTATAATCGTGTTTTAAAGATAAGTGCACAGGTAAAGTAAATAAAGTATATAGGCTATTAAATTGGACATAACTAAATATAACGGCTATTTTATTTTTTGTTTCGATTCCCAATTTGCTTGTATTTTGCAAATGGACACTTAGAGTTTACCTGTTCCATGGAGTTTGACCTTGTAGCTTGACTAACAGCTTTAATGTCGAGCAAGCCTTTTTTACCTTAGAGACAGATACAGATAGATTGTAGAGGCTGCCCTGGACGGGCTACACTTCGACCACAAGGTCCATTGTGATGCCTAAACATGTGAGGATGTGAGTGGAGTGTAAGGAATTTTTGTGTATAAACTAGGATTTGGTAGAATATGCGGCTGCAGCCGACTATGATAGGAACTATGCCGATATTCATCTGGAGTTCGTGAAGAAAACTGCAGAAAACCTTCTCAAGGATCCCGATGTCAGAATTGGCATCCATAACCTGCCAGTTTCCAAGTAGACATATTTTTTACCATGGAACCTGTTTAGCAAATAGCCACTCATCTGCTTCGGTAGCGTCAATCTTTTTTTGACAGATTTACTCAACACTAGTGTGATGACTGAGTTTTTCGTGCGAGGTATTGCTTACTCCCCTAGCACTCGTCAATTAGTAACTTGTCAATACCGCACAGATTTTTCAAATAAAGGTATAAATTTTTACAAATTTAAAAAAAAAACGTTAAAAATAAATAATAATAAAAAACCAGTATACGCCAGTCAGTAGAGAATCAAAACAGGGGGTATGATGGGTATATCAAGGGTATGCAAAAAGTGGTGTAGTACTTTTTATTTTTTTAACTTGTACATCTGTGTACAAACATGTAAAAAACAAAAATGCTAAAACTTAGTCCAAAAAACCTTGGAATTTTTGGACTTTTTTTGGTTTTGTGCCTATAACTCTTATATGGTGCATCCTAGTGAAATAAGTCATAGTTTAACCAATTAAAAAACATTGAATTCTGCGTCGAATAAGTAATAATTCTATACAAAATTTTTATTTCATGTATTCGTACCCTTGAGGTATAATATAATATTTGAACGGTGCAAGATAAGGAAAATCTGTAACTACACAAAATATTTGTCTCAAAAAAATAAACAACTTTTGTTTGAAAGATTCAAACAAAAGTTGTTTGTTTTATGCATTCAATATTTCTGGCGTAAATACAAAATTTACACCTCATTTACATCAAAACTATAGGATGTATGAAAAAAGTTTCAAACAAAAGTTGTTTGTTTTTATGATATAAATATTTTTTTATAAAAATATACTCTATCTCGCACCGTTGAAAAGATAGGTTATAACAGGGATTAATGGAACAAAAACTTTATACGTGTATCATTTGAAAAGTTACCACTTCAATATTTCTCTTAGATTACTCATTTCCAGGCTGCAGACTCATATATAGTACTAATAACAGAGTTGGAATATATTCGTTTTTTGACCGAAGTTTTCGACCGTACTACTTAATCGAATTATTTAGTTTGGGACCATATGTTGCTTAACCGAATTATTAAGTGGTACTCATTCGACGCAAAATTAAATGTTCTTTAATTGGTTATACTGTGACTTTTTCGCTAGGATGCTCCATCTACAAGTTATAGGCACAAACCCAAAATTTCGGAGGTTTTTTGGCTGCCAAAAGTTGTCCCGATGTTGTACCCAGATATACAAGTTGAAAAAATAAAAATTAATACCCCACCTTTTGCATAGAAAGAGTTAGGCACAAATCGAATGTAACCTGTTTACCTACAATGATGTTTTACTTAGGCACAGATAATTTTGCCTACAAATAATCTTAAAATATTTTTCCCAATTATTCGTCCATGTATTTTAAATCCTAGAAGAAGTACAAAGAAATGCTATTTTATTGCATTTGATACTCAAAACTTGTGAAATATTTTACACAAGTAAACATAATACATTAAAAACAGATACATCCGTATTAGTGAAGTACTTATCGAATTGTAACTAACGGTTACATACAATTCAATTCCAAAATATCGGTCATCCTCGTATAACATAACATATACCAACTACACTACGGCAAATACATTTGTGAATGAATAAATACTACTATTGTGGTTATGTACTATCAAGTATTAATTCTATGTAATTCTAATTAAACTCATCAATAAATTGAATCTTGATTATCGAATAGTACAATTGTTCAATGTAAACTATATAATATATGCTTGCCCACCCACATACATAGATTATAGATTTGATACTACAATATATACAATACACTAGTAATACACCCATAAACTTGGATATTGTAAACTTACATATGTATATTGAGTGTACAATGGGTGACAAAAGTTGATGTTAGTTTAAGGTGCCTTTTAATTTAAGTGCCTTATCGATTCGGTTTTCGAAAAATTGACGCTTATTGTAACATACCAGTGTGCGCTCCCAGTTAAACTAGGAGATACAGCGCGATTTTTTTTTCGCCAGATAATTACATGCAATAGTATGCATACTAGATATATATATATATATATATATTCGTGTCAACATACCGATGTTTGTCCAAATTCCTTTCGGTTACGTATGACAAACTGTAGAAGACTAGCGTATACTCCGACAAATTTCATTGTCATTGAATTTATTAATTAAATTAAATAATGATATGAAAAATTAACTCGTCAACCAGGAATCGAACCTCGGGCTTCTGGATAACTAGTCCAGTATGCTTCCTCTACACCAAAGACGATTGTGATGCAACAGCCAACTTTTTCATATTATTCTAATTTTTTTATTTATTAGACAGTATTTACTTCTGTTGAAGTGATATTTATTTAATATTTGTTTATTTGTGTATATTTTCGTGTCAACATACCGATGTTTGTCCAAATTTCTTTCGGTTACGTATGACAAACTGTAGAAGACTATAGCGTATACTCCGACAAATTTCATTGTCATTGAATTTATTAATTAAATTAAATACTGATATAAAAAAATTAACTCGTCAACCAGGAATCGAACCTCGGGCCTCTGGATAACTAGTCCAGTATGCTTCCTCTACACCAAAGACGATTGTGATGCAACAGCCAACTTTTTCATATTATTCTATTTTTTTTTATTTATTAGACAGTATTTACTTCTGTTTTTTCATATCAGTATTTAATTTAATTAATATATATATATATATATATATATATATATATATATATATATATATATATATATATAAATATATATATATATATATATATATTTTATATATATATATATATATATATATATTTATAAACAGGTAATCAACGAGTGGTCGAATGCTAAACACCGTGATCACTGGGAAAAAGTACCGCGGCAGGAGCTCGGGAAGGTACCGCTTCAGAGTGCAACCAAGAGGCTATCTCTTGCCGCACTGAGGCTGAACAGGATGCAACTGCGGAGTGTTACCGGATTCATTACCGGGCATTATCCCTTGCGGAAACATCTGCACACAATGGGTCCATTAACCAGCCAAGTAGCCGAGCGATCTAAGGCGTCATGTCTGCGCAGTATGCAATACTTGGAAACTGGGAGGTTATGGGTTCGAATCCCGGCATCGGCAGTTTGTTGATTATAAAAAAAAAGGGGCTGTTGATTGACTAAACTGTCGGCGTATGGACAAGAACGAAGTAACCGGCTATACTTGAGAAGGTTTTCTGCAATTTCCTTCACGAACTCCAGATGAATATCGGCATAGTTCCTATCATAGTCCTCTGCAGCCGCATATCCTACCAATTCCTAGTCTACTCACAAATTCCTTCCACTCAACTCACATCCCCACATCAGGCATCACAATGGACCTTATGGGTCCATTGTGATGCCCGTCGTGGCAATGTAGCCCGTCCAGGGCAGCCTTTACAATCTACCTCTACCTCATGGGTCCATTACGTGCAGATTGTATTGGATGCAGCAGATATTGGATGTTCAGTGCATCTCACTCCGAATATATGAACCTTCAGGAAGACCTGATAAGCAAGATCCTGGCTTTTTCCAACATATGGGAGAAGCAAATCTCGTCGGACTGAAGTAGAAGGGGGATCACAATGGACCATAAGGTCGAAGTGTTACACTTTTTAGACCCCAAGATGTATCTATCTATCTATCTATCTATGCATATTAGATAGTTTCTGCCGCGTCGGGAAATTCATCAGGAAATTAGTTCCCCAAACTATGTAGTTCTCCTTACAATGCTGTACTTCGACACGATCGTAAACTTTCGTAGCAAAATATTATTCTTGTTACTCTTCGGCTACCTTCGTTTAGTAGATTATTATCATATGAGTTGAACAAATATAAAAATAACCATACACATTTCGTTATAATTTCCAGTTTTCTAGTATGATTTACTATAGGACATGAATTCTCTTTACACTTGTATAGACCACATTAAGTGTATTCGTTTTGGGTGCTTACACGCTTATAAAAGCAATTTATTGGCGTTCGTATTGGCTAATGAACGCTTACACTGTGCACATGACAGATAAATATACCAACGCTTATACAGTATTCGTTTTGGTAGTATTGTACAATTTGGTGCTCACGCTTTCGCTGCCTCTCAATGGATAAAGCATTTGTAAGCGTGGTGTCCATCGTTTGAACTCAACCATTAGCGCGCTTTCTTGGCACACACAACGTCAAGTTGAACACTAATTTCACCGCTTGATAGCACTGAAAGCGTATAAGCGCCCAAAATGAATACACTCTAAGATAAATGAACACTTTAAGCAATTGTATTACTACTATCCTAATCAGAGGCTTGAGTAAACCAACGAGACATTTTCCTTAGAAGTTCTTCAATAGGACACTTTTATCTTCTATGTGATCATAAGACGTAGAAAAACAGATCGTCGCGAACTACTTAGTGAACTACTTAGCGTTGCATATTGAAAAAGCGAAAAGGTTGTGATCTATTAAAATGTTAAATATAGTTCGGTCGCCAAATGAGAAAATAAACTTGAACCTTGAATTTCGAATTTCGAACCTTGAATTAAATATCAAAGGTCAAAGTTCATGGGGTTCAAAAAACAGAACTCACCTATTATATTGCGAATGAAAGTGAGTCGGCTAACTAAAATTAAATATTTGTAGTTTAATAAATGTTTATTATGTGAATACTATGTAATATAACGGTATACTATACTTTGGCAACACTAGAAGATAGCGTTTCAACACAAAATATGTTTTGAAACGGGTAAAATAAGTAGTAAATAGGAAGGAAGTGTATAGTTTTCTTTAACTTTAACTAAAAATTACAGAATATTTTACAAGGATACAGACTACAGAATGCATCAGATTACAGAATATTCAGAATCAGAAGTGGACATTTCACTGTCAATGTCATCAAATTGAGCTGCATGAGTCTTCAAATTGCCACACAATTCGCCGCCTTCGCACACGCAAAATTCTTTACAAGGCATATCCATATGTGCACAACTGTACCTTGCTGTTGAACATGGCTTCTCACTTGAACAGCTACTTCTTAAACTTGGTGATGCAAGCAATTTTGGTGATGCCAACACTTTGTAGTTAAATGGGTACCAAACAGTGTGTTGCATCATTCTTTGCCCATCCATAATCAGTTGGATTCATAGGTGGAGGGAACGAAGATGCTGCTGCTGTGTTTCAAGTGCAAGCTTGCAAATGGCATCGTTTTATATGGAGTTCAAATGCCTCTGTTGTCGGAAGGAGGTTCTAATTTTAGGAAGAATTTTCTTAGATAACCAAACTTTGTATCGAACATCTGACATGTTGTGGACTTCCTTCTTGTAGCCGTAGCAATGTGCAATGAAGCTTGTGCACTCTGCTATACATTGTTGCATTGAAGATTCTACACAACCTAAATGCTTAACTTCAATACCAGATATCAGAACTTTTACAGCTTTAGACTTTCCAATTCCAAAAAATTGTGAAGTGGTATCGCAGTCAGTGGGACAATGTATTGCTAATAATGCGTTTGCTTGGGTTCCTAGATTATGAACTGTTGCTGCTATATCTGAGAGCTTGACCTTGTCAACATACTCCGTCCATATAGCGCATTTAAGATTTAGCTTTCTGTAAATGTGTACAAGCAGAACAAAAACGTCGGTGTCATCAGATAAAATTTTGATATTGTTCGTTGCACAACTTGGCAAACAAGTAGCCTGCTGTATAATTATAACGTCTGCTTCATCATGGTAAGATTCCAAATCTGGGCGAGGAATTTCAACGCCAGGAGTTTGTAATTCAGTTGGGATTGTATAAGTACCAGTAATGACCAACTTGTGTGGAAGAAAATCACTATGTTGTAATAGTTGCTTGCAAATCATGGTTGTTATTTGTATTTTATTGCATGAATGGGTCAATATACTGTGGCGACTTGGGAGAGGTGTGTCTGCTCTGAGTTGCATGGAAGTACTGTTAACTCCTCTTTTTGAGATCGCGTTACACTCTTTGGACTGTACTCTGGAAATATTGCTTGTAAAGTAAATTTTAAATCACCGCTATATATACATATATATATATATATATATATATATATATATATATATATATATATATATATATAATATATATATATATAATATATATATATATATATATATATTGTTTTAGGAAAACAGTAGTTGAACTGTTATAATATAATACATCATCAAAAACAGAAAATTATCGCATGCATGAATGAAATCTCACAGTATAGACAATATATTACAATGATTTACAAGATTTTTAAATAATTTAAAGAGGAACTTTATTTTTGATAATACAACATGCGTGTGTATAGTTTTAGAAATGAAGAACAATAAATATGAAAATAGGTAATTTTCAAATAGTGATGGGTTTAAAAATCGATTGTAGAAATAATTTTTTATGAATGTAATGTAATTTATTACATTAATTTCATACGTGACACTTGATATTAGATAGGTGTTTTAAATTTTTATATTTGGCAAGTTTAATAGCGTAAGTATATTTTCTCAAAATTTCAAAACATCTTATCAATTATTTGAAAAACGTTAAAAATCAAATTTTTAACATAGAGGATTTGCTAAAATATCATACTTTACATTTAAACGATTTATTTTCTTTAAAAAAGGTTTCAATATTTGAAGAAGTGAAGGCGGTAGGAAATTATATTTGAGGTTTGAATTCTTAAATTGACGGGAATCGGAGATATGACAATAGAAAAAAGAAATTTTTAGAGTATTTCACGTTTTATAAGAAATGTTTAATGGTTAATAACTTCAATTGACCTATTTCACCTTGAGATTAGTTATGAATTAGTTATGAATTTATTAGGTGTTCCCCTTCAACTTTACAGCTTTTGTCTAACACATTTTTCAGCATATCTTGCTTAGTTTTCGAGATATGATGTATTTAAAACATATATATATATATATATATATATATATATATATATATATATATATATATATATATATATATATATATATATATATATATATATATATATATATATATATATATATATATTTATATATATATATATATATATATATAGATATGGAATTTTTGATTATTAGTTTTTTTCATTAGTTGTTTTCAGAATTTTATTTTTTTGTATTCAATTTTTTTTATAATTTACTTGTTTTCTAAATTTCAGTTTTTTGGTATTCAAATTTTTTTATAAACTAGTTGTTTCCTGAATTTCAGTTTATTGTATTCAATTTTTATTATAAATTACTTGTTTTCTGAATTTCATTTTCATTTTTTTGTATTCAAATTTTTTATTATAATTTAGTTGTTTCTGAACTTAATTTTGAATTTTTTTATTAAATTTTTCTATCATAAAGTAGTTGTTTTATAAAATTAGTTGATTCTAAAGAGTACTAAATACTAAATAAATAGTATTAAATAGTACTAACTAAGAAGTACTTACTAAATACTTTATTTTGTTTAAAAGTAAAAACCATTAACCAACACCGAATAGTGGATGAGTACTTTAGGTTTTCCAGTTTTTTTCCTATAACAAAAAGAACTGGTGCCGCTCAACCAAAAATTTTGAACCCAACCCCGCAATCCGAAGACAATATTGACTAGTACCGGACATAATCGTAAGATATCCGGCACTGATTATAAATTAAATATTATCTGTAGTTGGGAGGACAAAAATAGTCTACATAACTACATAAACATCGTTAGTTGTAGTTCTGTTTACGTAAATATTAATATCTGTATTTTATCTCTTACTTTCCGTAGTTTCCGTATAAGTTTCTTTTTGCATGCGATACAAAACTATAGGATTGTATTTAAATATTTCCTCCAATTTTATTAAATGTATATAGGCGAAATATGTACATAAAAGGCGAATTTAAACAATTTTGATAATATTTTACGTGATAAATCAATTGATATTTGACGATAATACTAGGTTTTCATCTTATGAAATCTGAATATATTATGTATACTTATACATAATATATACGAGGTCTGTCCGAAAAGTATCCGATCTGCTTTTATATCTTCGCGCCAGAGTGTTCGAGAGACCTCTGCGTGGCATGAACGTCAACAGTAAAGTCTCACAAACTTATCGGTTGCTCGCCGACACCTACAGGACGTATGGTTCATGCGCAGCGTGTATTTGTGTACAAAGCCTTTTTTGCGTTCGTCGGATTTTGTTATTGTTAAAAATGACTGAAAGATCAGATCAAAGAATTTGAATGAAATTTTTCTTCAAACTCGGAAAAACTAGTTCGGAAACTATTCAAATGATGCAAAAGGCCGTTGGAGATGAGTGTATGGGCAAAAGACAAATAAAAGAGTGGTATAATCGTTTCAAAAGTGGCAACACATCTGTTGATAGTGATCCTCGTTCTGGCCGACCTTCGACGGCAATAACACCGGATAATATAGAGCGCATGCGACTTGCGATTGAAGAAGATCGACGTGGACTGGACTGTGCGCGTAAGAAGATGATCTTGGAATGCCAAAAACTACAATTTGGGAAATTTTAACCTCAAATTAGAAAAGTGGAAGCGGTTGGAAATCTCAACGAATCTTGTGCAGTAGTTTTTAACTAAACACAATATCGCACTGCTTCGACAACCTTACAGTCCCGACATAGCCCCCTGTGACTTTTGGTTGATCCAGAATTGGAAAAAACCGCTCAAAGGACACCGATTCTACGACAAAAAGACGGTTGAAGATAATGAGACGAGGGCACTAAAAGCTATTCCAAAAATTGACTTCTAAGACTGCTTTGGAAAGTGGAAACACTGCTGGGAGCGTGTTATTCAATCAAATGGGGACTACTTTGAAGGATGCCACTCACCCGACGACGAAAAATGAGGCCAGCGCGGAGATATGAAGGTAGGTCGGATACTTTTCGTTCAAACCTCGTATTCGTAGCAAAAGTAATATGAAAAGTAATATGATATCTTGTGTGGAGTTTTGTATATTCGTGTTCAAATTGTGTTGGGTAATCATGAACGATTTATACAATCTAAAAATACAGTTCGAAAGTATTTCAATAGATTCAAAGTTGAGTTCGATGTTTTTACATCGACTTTACTTTAATATTACTTTATTCGCTTGTAAAATGTTTTTTCAAGAATAAATTGTAAGTATAGAAGGAAATTTTTTGATGAATTTAAAAAGTAAGGAATATGTTGCCAAAGTCAATTGATAACCTTGATGGAAAGCATCTATGGTGCGTTTAAACGTGACAGCTATAATTAGCGAATTTTCATTCATCAGAAAATGCTATTGTGCTTGTGCTATATATATATATATATATACATATATATATATATATATATATATATATATATATATATATATATATATATATATATATACCGTCTGTTTAGTTCGTATCATACATCCCACGAGTATGAGAGAGTACATATACATTAAGCAATGTGTATGAGAAGGAGGTCTTATAGGTTTGATATACAAGCATATTTTTCAAAATAGTGAATAATATTGATAAAGAGTATGAGAGAGTACACATGTATACATATGTACTCTCTCATACTCGTTGTAAATATTATTCACTATTTTGAAAAATATGCTTGTATATCACTATATATATATGTATATATATGTATACAAAGGTCTTCAAGAATTCTGTTAGTTATATGCAGTACATGTTATGAAATGGAAAGAAGAAATTGTGCAACGTTGTAATGATATGTGTTGCGTTAGACTAATTTTAACATCAATTAAAATATTTGTTTACATTTTATTTTAGTTGAACTGATTCATTTTTTATATTATCGTAATGATTGTTTTCACGCTCCAAGAAAAAGTTCAGGTCTTTAAATGGTTTTACGGTGGGAATTGTCCAGCAGAATGTGTGACAATGTTTGGACTCAATTCCTGAACCGACCTACACTTTGCCTTCAGACAATTCGCAACATCGTTGACACATTTGAGAATTGCTGTTGTGTAAATGACTGTAGAAAATGCCACCCACAAAATAACAACCTGCGGAGAAAATTGAGGAATTAGAAAGGCGGGATGTAGAAATCTGCAGTATGTTGATAGTGAGTATTAGCCATGAAGCTGTTCGCAAAGTTTGGCAGAAAAATGGCCTTAAACATTTTGAATATTCCAAATGTAAGAAGGAATTTCTCACAGACCATGCTCGTAGAATGGAATTTTGTGAAGTGGTGATGGAAAGGTCTAATCAGGATGATAATTTTGTAAAAAATATTCTCTTTACTGATGAGTCAACATTTCCATTGAATGGAAAACACAATCCTTCTATTATACGTTATTGGGGTTGGAAAAAACAACACCGATATTTTAATGTCCGTACTCAGTATCCTCAAAAATTAAACATTTGGGAGCGTATCTTAGGTGATGGGAGGTATCTTAGGAGGGTATTCCAGGATGTATGAACGCTAGAGCGCTCAAAGTGGAGTGCTAGGGGAACATGTACTAGGTGGTGGAAATATTATTATTTTTTCATCTAAAATTATAATTTAACATAAATATTATTTTTTTAATGGAAAAGTAATAAAAGATTTTTATTACATATGATGATCCCCTAGCAAACTGTTTCGAGTGCTTTGATGTTTTTCATATCTTTGAACCAATCACGAATGGTCATCGTTTGTTTCGGGGAGATGAGGAATGATCATCATATATATATATATATATATATATATATATATATATATATATATATATATATATATATATATATATATGAATCAAACTAGGTGCATAATAGCACACGCCTCCATTTCTTTCTATGATGCTCCCATTCCTCAATAACATCCAAAAGAAATCGATAAATTGATCATCTCCCCGAAACAAACGATGACCATTCGTGATTGGTTCAAAGATATGAAAAACATCAAAGCACTCGAAACAGTTTGCTAGGGGATCATCATATGTAATAAAAATCTTTTATTACTTTTCCATTAAAAAAATAATATTTATGTTAAATTATAATTTTAGTGAGTGGCATCCTTCAAAGTAGTCCCCATTTGATTGAATAACACGCTCCCAGCAGTGTTTCCACTTTCCAAAGCAGTCTTAGAAGTCAATTTTTGGAATAGCTTTTAGTGCCCTCGTCTCATTATCTTCAACCGTCTTTTTGTCGTAGAATCGGTGTCCTTTGAGCGGTTTTTTCCAATTCTGGATCAACCAAAAGTCACAGGGGGCTATGTCGGGACTGTAAGGTTGTCGAAGCAGTGCGATATTGTGTTTAGTTAAAAACTACTGCACAAGATTCGTTGAGATTTCCAACCGCTTCCACTTTTCTAATTTGAGGTTAAAATTTCCCAAATTGTAGTTTTTGGCATTCCAAGATCATCTTCTTACGCGCACAGTCCAGTCCACGTCGATCTTCTTCAATCGCAAGTCGCATGCGCTCTATATTATCCGGTGTTATTGCCGTCGAAGGTCGGCCAGAACGAGGATCACTATCAACAGATGTGTTGCCACTTTTGAAACGATTATACCACTCTTTTATTTGTCTTTTGCCCATACACTCATCTCCAACGGCCTTTTGCATCATTTGAATAGTTTCCGAACTAGTTTTTCCGAGTTTGAAGAAAAATTTCATTCAAATTCTTTGATCTGATCTTTCAGTCATTTTTAACAATAACAAAATCCGACGAACGCAAAAAAGGCTTTGTACACAAATACACGCTGCGCATGAACCATACGTCCTGTAGGTGTCGGCGAGCAACCGATAAGTTTGTGAGACTTTACTGTTGACGTTCATGCCACGCAGAGGTCTCTCGAACACTCTGGCGCGAAGATATAAAAGCAGATCGGATACTTTTCGGACAGACCTCGTATATATTATGTATAAGTATACATAATATATTCAGATTTCATAAGATGAAAACCTAGTATTATCGTCAAATATCAATTGATTTATCACGTAAAATATTATCAAAATTGTTTAAATTCGCCTTTTATGTACATATTTTGCCTATATACATTTAATAAAATTGGAGGAAATATTTAAATACAATCCTATAGTTTTGTATCGCATGAAATTTGAATACCAAAAAACTGAAATTTAGAAAACAAGTAAATTATAAAAAAAATTGAATACAAAAAAATAAAATTCTGAAAACAACTAATGAAAAAAACTAATAATCAAAAATTCCATATCTAGGGATTTTGTTCAAGCAGATACTGACATATAAATTCTAATTTTTATTTTCAAAAAATTAATATCAAAATTGGATATCCCAAAGAAACATTTGTTTCAAATTCGACCACTTAAAAGATTTGTAACTATATATATTTAACGAAAGTTAAAAATTTGTAACTATTTTATGTATAGTGTCTAATACAGTTCTTAAATATAACACCTTTGTGTATAACACTTTTGAATTAATTTGTTGAACAAGTTTATTCTTATAATGGTAAGTCTGTCTATTAAAAAATTTTGTTTTTATTGTGTGATATATTGTTCAAAGAAGCTGTGATATATTTTATATATGGTTGTTTACCTAGGATTTTTACTCACACCATGATGGCCTCCTACATGCATGGAGATCGATAATATATCTTCCACAAAATCATAAAGATTTCTTCAATAAAAATTGCCAGCAACTCGATACACTTATTTTTCTATTATTCTTATTTGCTGAAAATCAGCTGCACCCGCAGGTGAGTAACAAGAAGATCCAAAATTATACTTCTTTTTTTTTTTTGAATCTCCAGCCCAAAATTTTTCCAAATTACTATAATCGATGCAGCTCACCACTTTCACTTATCTTTTAATTTTTCTTTTTACGCTCACACTCTATTTTAAATTCTTATATTTTTACTTTACTCAAAATTATTCTAATCGTCAGTTTTCAACCATACATCCGTCTCCCCCGAAATCCGCTCCCCAAAAAAAAAACTGTTTTTTTTTTATCACCTAGCTTCCTACTATCACCCCACTTTTTATCTCTCATATCCATTCAGAATTCTCAAATCATCTGCTATCTCTCTCAAAAAATTTTGTTTTCTGCTACTCAAAAGTATATAAAAATTTGTTGTTGTTGTGAATCATTTCTGTGTTGTTTATTTTATATAATCACAGAAAAGATTCCAAGTTAACTTTTTATTAAATAAAAATTTTAATTTTAAATCTTTCTTTCTTTTTTTTATATATTCTATTTTCAGCAAAAAAGTCAAATTAAAACTTTACGTGAGGTAAAATTTCAAAAAAAATCAGATCAATAAAAACCATTAACATTCACCCCTGTTGAACTCTCTTCCTTTCAAATCAAAACCCGTAGAGAGTACAACCCAAAATTTTAAATTTTCAGGGTGATAACTAAACGAACGAGCATTGGGTGAAAAGTGACAAAAAAACAAAACGTTACAACCGTATTAAAAACAAAACGTTACAATTAAGCCCATGATGCTTCGGCGTTGGGACTCGAAAATTTGAGAGGTTAATAAAACCTTTTTTGACAAAATGGAAACCCGACTTCAAAAATCAAATATTCTATAACAAAAAATGCACTAAAAAGTAAAAAAATAATTGCATATTCTTGTGCCAATTTTAGTTCACCTAAGCAAAAATTTTTAAATATATATGTACAATTATTGTTATTTTTGCAGTCGGTTTCAGCATAGAGAAATTCACATAACTTTTGGACACTGCCTCCAAAAATAACAGTAATTGTACATATATATTTAAAAATTTTTGTTTAGGTGAACTAAAATTGGCATAAGAATATGCAATTATTTTTTTACTTTTTAGTGCATTTTTTGTTATAGAATATTTGATTTTTGAAGTCAGGTTTCCATTTTGTCAAAATAGGTTTTATTTCTCGCTTTTTAGTGACTTTGAAGTTCTATAACTTATTTTATTTGTTTAAATATGGGTAGACCTACTAAACGACCTATTTTTAGTGCATTTTTTTATAGCACTTTTTTTTTATCCGTTTTTTTTTTTTTTTTATTTTTTTTTTTTTAGTGCATTTTTTTGTAACAGATTTTCAGTTTTTTTTACATTCATTTTGTTTTTTTTTTGTAAAAATTTTTTGTTTGGAGTCGGTTTTTTTTTGTAAAAAATTTTCTTATTTTCCCATTATGCATGAGTATACCCTTTCAAAAAAAAAAAAATTCGCAAAAATCGGTAATCACATATAAAATGAGGATTTTCCTCGATTTCCAGAGGATCCCCTCACCAGAATGCGATTTGGAGGCAATGGGACCAATCTGAAATCAAACCCTTTAAAACAAAAAAAAAGCTGATAATTTGATTTGAAGATTTCACTTTCGCGATTTTGTTTGGGAAAATGATATAAGATCTTTAGACTTGTTTTTGCTAATCTACCAATAGCTCGTGGATGTGCATCTCGTAATGAAAGAAATTGTATATTTGGTAATATTGGGATATTTTTCTCGATGAAGTACTTCCAACAATTTTCTTCAAATTTTCTGGTTTGTAAGATTAAATCAGTTTGTACAATTATAATTTAATTGTACATATAATTTAATTTAATTGTACATTTTTACAAACGCTATTTATAAATATTTTGAGGTTAGTAGTCAAATGCAATTGATTTATAAAAATGGATGTAGGTATATATTTTATTGTAGTAGGCTATAAGTACTGGTGCAGAATCATCACTTTGATGCTAAAGGATTAAAAATAAGTGCTTCTAATTGCATATAAATTCGAACTAATTTTGATTTGTTTTAATATCTATATTCTCTAGTATGCGAATATCGGTTGTTATTGCATTTTAGTTACTTGAAAGCCTAGGATAACGTCATATACATAATAGCAGAACAAATAAAACCTTTCAATATAATAAAATAGGTACCAAATAAATTGTAATACAATAAAGTTTCATTTTCTCAAATGGTTTTGATTTGTAATGTTACTATTTTCTTCGTTTTCAATTACCTTGTCATTTTTATTGTTTATGTAAGCAATGGATATATATATATATATATATATATATATATATATATATATATATATATATATATATATATATATATATATATATATATATATATATATATTCGAAGTTTAAGTGGTTCAGGATATTTTTCAATATGCAATGTCAGCATACGCCTACTTGTAACAATACTATATATATGTACACGTCGCAACCATTCATAAAGCCACATTTACAATATGTTATTTTACATAAAGAGACTTCGTGAAATATTGAGGGTGGAATCCCCTTGAAGGATTTAAATAATTTATTCCTGTCTTTCTGCCTTTTCAAGTTCCAAACTGTTTCACAAAGGCTCATAGATGAATCTCGCACTAAAAAGGCTAAACAGCTCAGGGTTATCGATTTCCAATGATTCCTAAAGGACGTGGTTGTAGGGCTGACGAGAGTATGTTTTATTACATATTTTACTCTGACATTTATCTAGGACATGCTCCTCTAGTTTAAGATAAGACGAAGCACACTTTTGGTCGGTGGTGGCGTTGTTATTCTACTTGTCAAATAGCTTATCCAAGTCGAAACACTTAAACCATAATGTAAATGGTTGAAATAAATTTAAAAAAAACATACATATTAGAACACATCTAAACACGTGATTTATTTAAATCAGGAAAAGTAAACAAAATATGCGCATACGTAAAAAGCATTGATTATTGCGGATGCGGATGTTGAATTAATGCCGCGATCGCAGATGCAAATGAGCATATCTGCAATATCTCTGGTTTTAAATAAGTGCACTACTAACCCCTATTTTATGGCCCAACTTCTGGATAACAATCAATTTCAAATTTTGCCCCACTTCCTAGAACAATTATTAGTATTTTATAAATACGTATTTCGACTACAAAGTAGTCATCATCACGCAGTGAGGCACGGATCAAATTCGGAACGAGTAACATATCTTTGACTCCATTTCCCAAATCTAGTGACGATAAGCTAATTCATACTGATGATGACTACTTTGTAGTCGAAATTTGTATTTATAAAATACAAATAATTGTTCTAGGCATTGGGGTAAAATTTGAAATTTATTTTCAAAAAACCTAGAGTTCTATTTGATTATTTTAATAATCTTTATATTTTGGATAACAGTTTTTATTGCAAAAAAATATTGAAAATATATGCCTAAAAGTTAATCACAATGAACATTACTTGCGTCGAAAATTATGTACACAACTCCCAAACTACCTGAAACATTTTTTAATTAATATTAAATACTTCTGAATTTTTAATAGGTACTCATTTCAATTATTTGTTTTATTACTTGACGAAAATCCACTATAATTATTATATAAAACAAATATTTGTTTGATTATTTGTTTTGTTTTTGTATTTTTTTATACCCGGTATATAATATATACCAGGGTATTTTAAGTTTAGTCCTGGCTTTGTAACGGTTGAAAATATTGATAGCAGAAAAAACTTGGTATAGGTATTTATAAAATGACGTAATTAGTTCATTTCCGCATGTCCGTCTGTCTGTCTATCTGCTCGTCAACACGAGAATTCAAAAACAAAAAGAGATATCGAGCTGATTTTGTACGTTCTAGAGCTATACAGTAAGGTCAAGTTCGTAAATGGGCAAGTTCGTAAATGGACCCTGTTTGGGCAAATTATGCAAAACTGTCCACCTTTCAACAAAATTTAACGACAAATAATGTTCCTTTGTTAAAAATAAACAACTTTTGTTTGAAACATTTTGTTATAAATTCAGTATATACCGGATATTTAAGCAATTAACTCAAATAGTTGTTATTTTTGTTTTTTATATTTTTAATTAGTTTAAATTTTGGCTCCAATATTTGCTGTAGTAATATTTCGAAAATTTTTTAGCATAACGGTTTTATTGAAAAGAAAGATAATAATGATGTAGATAATGTACTAAAAGCTAAAAAATAATTATATGGGTCCTAGGTACACCAATTATCACACTCTCCTCATCAATCTAGGGCATTGATCAGATTCAAAAATAAAATCGTGGAGCGCGTTAAATTTCTATCAACAGTCAATGCTACGCCCCACGATTTTATTTTTGAGTCTGATCAATGCCCTAGATGGATGAGGAGAGTTTTTCTTATGCTTGTTTCGATTTTTCTAATATTAAGAGAGATATATCAAATTTTGTGTTTCCCCCTCCCTCTAAACTCGTCTTTCCCCTTGTCGATTCAGGTTATGCATACCATAAAAATGCATTGTCATCGAAACTGAACCAACATGTAAAAATTCAACTCCGTAGGATAAAAGGAAGTGGTTCTAATTCAGCTTGCAAGATTTGACCCAAAAAACTCCAGAAAAAAAACTATATATATATATATATATATATATATATATATATATATATATATATATATATATATATATATATATATTTATATATATATTGTATGTCTTTAGTATTCGCGATTTTCGATTCACCTCACAGCTTTGTTTTTGTTACCGTAGGCCAACGAATAGTTATATCGAAATAATTTTCGTTCCAAACTGTAAATAATGAAGGTTTCTGTCCAGTACCATAATGTCTCAAAATTATTAAGATAACTTGGGAGATAATTTTGGCAACATTTAATTTTTGCAGTTTCTTATTGTCGTGTTAGCATGAAAAGTCAACAGTAAATACGTAAGTTATCTGTTTGAAAGGTTCAACTAATATAAGGCGAGATTGACAGCTGTTCTTAGATTAACTTAGAAATAACAAAAAATAACGATTTCGAATATTTAACAAAATAATAAATTAAATATACAAAACAAAATGTAACAAATTTAAAAAAACAAACAACCAAAATCTACAAATATTTAATAATATGTAGATTAATGAATGTTTGAGGTCAGTAAATGTTCATAACAAATATAATTTATGATCAATTGTTTGGTAAAAATCCACTTAAATGTTATTCCTGTACTCAATTTAATTAAAACAATTCAAAATTTCCAGTAAGATAATGCATTGATACGAATTATGAATGCAAAAATGCTGAACACAATCATAAACTAAGCTTAAAATAAATCCAGTATCAATTTTTAAGAAAATAAGATAATTTTTACAACAATTTTTCAATCCTGTACTACGTTAGGGATAAATTGTGTAGTGGTTAAGGGGAGACAGATTCGAAAACAGTAAACCCTTCTGAAGCCAAGGACTGCGTGTAAACAGGTCATCAACGAGTGGTCAAATGCTTAACACCGTGATCACTGGGAAAAGAACCGCGGCAGGAGCTCGGGAAAATACTGCTTCAGAGTGCAACAAAGAGGGTATCTCTCGATGCACTGAGGCTGAACAGGATGCAACTGCGGAGGGTTACCGGGTTCATTACCGGGCATTATCCCATGCGGAAGCATCTGCACACAATAGGACTCCATAACGGCTCCATTGTGTGCAGATTGTGTGGCGAGGAGGAAGAAACATCCAGCCACATAATCTTTGACTGCGAACCTCTGGGTTACAGCAGATACAGGATATTCTGTGTATCTCATCCCGAATAAATGAACCTTCAGGAAAACCTGATAAGCAAGCTCCTGGCTATTGCCAACATATGGGAGAAGCGAATCTTGTCGGTCTGAAGTAGAAGGGGGAGCACAATGGACCATAAGATCGAAGTACAATACTTTTTTAGACACCAAGATGTATCTGAGGCCTTTCCAACTCCGCCACTCCTTTTTTAGCTCTACCCGTTGTTCTTCCAGGAGTATTTACACTACATTGCACTGGGAGTGGTACTATATTACGCAATGTATTTGGGAATACTAACTTATCAACTATCTAAAAATAAGAAAAACAAAAAAGAGAGAATAAAGGTACTCCAATCGTAAAAAACATTAAATAAAACCTTTACTTTTATAGGGCATGTCATGAAAGTTATGTTTTAAAGTTAACTCCAAATTGATTTCAAGCGTATCTTGTTAACCAGTTCGACACCCTTCTTGAAGAAAAAGAGGCTTATGTGGTTCCTCATTGGCGTCACTGGGTTTCAAAGGAGTTTTTCTTTGACTATGGTTTTCAATCAAGTTTCCCACTAAGAGACAGACAACAAAATGATCATGTTTACTAATCTTGACCTAACATATGTATTATTTAAAAATGATTTAGTTATATACTTACTAGCTGACACGCCCCGGCTTCGCACGGGTTCTTTACAGAAAATATAAACAGCCTATGTTACTCCGAGGAGATGTAGCTTTCGGTAAAATTGGTTGAGTAGTTTTTGAGTTAAATCGTAACAAATAAAAAATCAATCACCTTTCCTTTGTAACGCCCTTATAACCAAGTAACATAATATTTTCTCCCGTCAAGGACTGATAAATTATTTGTTGTATGCACTACCACCTATTGGCAAAATTTTTGAAGTACTCATGTTGTGTATACTGCCATCTGACTGTTGCATGCTTATATAAATAACAGTCAAAATGTCTACATCCTCACTCCTGGGAGACAATGTATAACACACAGCACCTAGAGCAACGAACATCTGTTACTACAAATTATAAACCTATACATCAATAAAATATACAACTTTTCTATTTTTTATAGTATTTAATGACCAATTTATACAAAAACTTGATAAATATACTAAAACTTTCCTCGAGAACCACTCTATCCATTGGTGAAAACAGCATGAAAATCGGTGCAATAGTTTTTGAGTAAATCGCGAACAGACAGACAGATGCGGCTGGGGGACTTTATTTTATACTATGTAAGGATACAACATATTAGGCTTGGGTAAAAAATATCGATATATCAAAATATCGATATTTTTGAGAAAATAATCGATATATATCGTGGATATTTTAAATCTCAAAATATCGATATTCGATTATTATTTCCGAGTATCAAATTTGTATCAAATTCGATATTTTTTTAAGAGATCAGTACATACATACGTACTGAAAACAACAAAATCCGGCAATGAAACTGATGATGCTGCGTATTTTAATAAAAATAAAACTAATAAAACTGCCAGGATGTGTTTTTTTCACTCTTGAATATTTTGACAGTACTTTTAGGTAACCATCACTTGGGGTAAAAATATCGATATATCGAAATATCGATATTTTTTACTCTACATATGTCGATATCTTTTAAAAATATCGATACGATATATATCGATATATTTTTTTTATTTGCCCATCCCTACAACATATACACAGGGTATAAATAACCATGTATAATTGCAACTTTAGAACAAACACTATTAGATATTAATACAGCGATATATTCTCAACATAATGGTAAGTGTATGTGATATGTGAATGATACATCACGTATTCTTTTAACACTTAAAAATGGTACGTCGTCGTCGCGGTAGGTATGTAAAAAACTTTTTACTGATTTTCATTCAAACATTATCATTGCAAAAAATCTATAGCCACTTTCATACTAAATTCATTAATATTAAAATAATATTGGGTTGTAATATTACTATGATAATCTTTATTCAGTCACACCAATAAATAATCAATACTATGAGTACTATGAGCCACATAAGTAGCGCTCATTTTTCAATAATTAATATTTTATTTTGGCTAAATGTTGTACGTACATTAAAAATGTATCGTGTTATGCAAAAATGGTTCAACTCACAAAACATAAAAATTAGAGTTAAGCCACCCAAGTGGGAGAAAACTTTGTTCCCTACAATGAGCAAAAATGATGCAATGCTGTTCAAAATCAGCTATCATATTACTGATTTTGAAGCCAATTATCTCAAAACCAGCCACCAGCGGCTTAACTCTTTTTTTGCATAATACCATCTAAATATACTAACAACTTTACAATACAAGATAAATTGGTCCTGGATTTTTTTAAACTAATTTCTAGCTTGACAATGGGTTGACGTTTTCTATTTGTATACCTGGTAGGTATACATAATTTTATATACCAGGGTATATTAAGTTTATTATACCAGGGTATATTAAGTTTATTATCTCTGGTATATATAATAAATACCTGGTATATGTAATATTGTAATAAATTAAATTTAGTTCCGACTTTGTAACGGTTGTCTAACTGTACACACGACTGTAAACTCAAAAACAAAAACGAGCTGAAATTTTGTGTGTGTTTTCTAGAGATAAAATGTTCGGTCTAGTTCATGAATAACCATCTTTGAAACGGTAAGAGGTAGAAAAAACATTTATAACCAAAAAATGGACCTTTTTTAAGAATAAACAGCTTTTGTTGAAAGCCGGGTATTTAAGCAATTAACTCTGCTGTTATTTTCTCTTGTTTTTATTATCTTCGCGAAAAAGAAAGATTGTAATATACCCTGGTATATATTACCCACAAAATGGCCGCATACAATTTCAATGACCAATGATACACCGAGCTCTTACAATCCCTCTATCTGAACATGATCTACTGGAAGAAATAAACACAACAAAACAAATAGCTTCCAACAATGGTTTTAGCCCACATAATATAGACAGTATGATCCAAAACAGTAAGAGAAAAGTCAATAATACCTAAGAGAAATAAAACAGTCGACAATTTTAAAACCATTACATATTTTGGCAAATGTCAGAGAAGATTGGTAATATTTAAAAAACAAAAACAAGGTTTGAACTTAGCGTTCAAACCACCCATAAAACTTGGAAATCTTCCCATGACTAATAAAGACCTAGTTATTTTAATATATGATATCACAATTATTTTGTGTATATAAGGGTAAAATCTGTGTAAGGGTAAATTATAGCTTCACAGTTATGTTATCACTAGCAAAACAAGTTAACTGCTAAAAAATAATAACTTTTTAGTCGAAAAATAAAAGTGAAATCGCTAAATATTACACAAATTTTATAATATTTAAATTCCTAAAAAAGTTTTATAAAAGTTCACTAACGGAGTGATTTAATTAAAACACAAAATTTAAAAATTTATCAAAGATCCATATTTATGGAAACTAAATAAAGTAACAGTGAATTTCATAGTAGTAAGCGCTACACCACAAAATGATAATGCTAATTTCGAAAACTCCAGTAATATTATTAATGATAAAACAAGATTTTGTACAAATAAATTTTTTACACGTACTATGAAAAATGACAGAAATTGAACCTCGTGCGTGGTTAATTTACTCAGAGACTAAAGGTTGAGTATTTTGTGCACCATGTTTATTATTAGGAATAATGATAAAACTAATTATTTCACTGGCGAAGATTCTCGTCATTGGAAAAAATCAAAAGCCCGTGTTGAAAGTGATGAAAATTCTAATTTTAATGTCTCTGCCCGACATGATGCATGTTATGCTTTGGAGAAACAATTGTCTGGTCTATTTGACGCATTACATTTTATTGCAGAATGTTGTCAGTAAAAAACTTCAAGAATCAGTCAGAAAAAAAGTTTAAATTGACCAATCAATCGTTGTAGAACTTAATAATTCTCTGACCTTTTCCTGCAAGATATGAGAGATAAACAATTTTCAGATAATGAAGAAAAAGCTAAATTGCTATCTGAAGTTAAAAATTATTACGTACATGATACTCGGCGTGGAAAAAATTCAAAAACTCCAGTCAGGTGAATCACAACATATGAAGGAGAAGCTTATTCTGGACAAGATAATTTCCAAACTAATATTTAGTACCACGCACCGAAGATGTACTTAGCCTAGATTTAAATGAGCGTAAAAGACTTTGCAATAGGTGCGAAGTAGTTTTAATTTATTTAATTGCGTGAAATTGATACAAATTGCGTGAGATTGGTACAAATGAATCAAGAGAAAAAACGTAAAGTATCCAGGCGGTTTGATAAGAAGCATTAAGTAATGAGTGTATTCATTTGCAGTGTTACTGGAAGTATTTACCAAAAAAGTATAAATAAATACATACACTCTGCATCGAATGTAAGTACAGTGTTGAATTCACATGATCTTCTGTGATATCTATCCAAAGTAGATATATATATTTATCGTGTAAGTTTCTCAGGTCCAGGGTATTTCATATTTTACTTGGAAGAGTTTTTTCTTTGTAGATAGATAGATAGTAGAGGCTGCCCTGGACGGGCTATACTTCGACCATAAGGTCCAGTGTAATGCCTAAGGATGTGAGAATGTGAGTGGAGTGGAAAGAATTTGTGAGTAGACTAGGAATTGGTAGGATATGCGGCTGCAACCAATTCTGATAGGAACTATGCCGATATTCATCTGGAGTTCGTGAAGAAAACTGCAGAAAATCTTCTCAAGCATAGCCGGTTACTTCGTTCTTGTCCATACGCCGACAGTTTAGTCAATTAACCGCCCTTTTTTTTTTAATAATTCACATACTGCCGATGTCGGGATTCGAACCCGTAACCTCCCAGTTTCCAAGTATGCAAATGAAATGTATGTGAGCGATTTCGATATGAGAGTAAGCGAACAGTTCGTATCTCGTCATTTTCCATTAGAAGTCAACTTTAACGTAGAATTAAACAGTATGTTGAGTGAGGATGAATGTCCTCATAAACTATTCCAGTATAAGTGGTCAAAAGAGGGTTACCATGATATGAAAGGGAAACTGAACTCCTTAGAAGCGAGTACGCGTGAATGAATATTTAGATAATGAAGATGTTGACAAAGCAATTGATTTACTAAATAAGTTAGTGAAATATGCAGCGAGCAGTATGGACGCCCTACTAGGAAAAACACAACGACAAAAACAAATATTATTAATAATTGGTTTGATAAAGAATGTCAAACAGCAAAATATACTGTTAGGAATAAACTGAGGCGAATGAGAAGGAATAATTGTGAGAGTCCCCAAATGGAATATTTGCGAGAAATGCATAGTTTTAGGAACTTAATACAACTAAAAAAGAAAGCTCAAGAGGACACTCATTACATTCAAATTGATAATGCGTTAAAGGAAAATGATAACAAAACCTTATGCACCTTAATTAAAGGTAATGGCTGTAAACCAAGTATGAATGGATTAATAAATGGTACTGAATGGGTTGATTACTATAAGAAACTGTATAGATCAAATAATGAGTATTTGGATGAATGTTCTGATGTGTATGTTGATAGTTTGTATGTTCCTATAAGTATAGATGAAGTAGAGCATATAGGTATGAATGTGAGAGTGGACAAGTCAGTAGGAATAGATGGTGTACTAAATGAGATGATAAAATGCATGTATGATAAAAAATATTTTGACAAAATGGAAACCCGACTTCAAAAATCAAATATTCTAAAACAAAAAATGCACTAAAAAGTAAAAAATAATTGCATATTCTTGTGTCAATTTTAGTTCACCTAAGCAAAAATTTTTAAATATATATTATTGTTATTTTTGGAGGCGGTGTCCAAATTTTATGTGAATTTCTCTATGCTGACACCGCCTCCAAAAATAACAATAATTGTACACATATATTTAAAAATTTTTGCTTATATAAGTTCTATAACTGATTTTATTTGGCAGAATATGGGTAGACCTAGTAAACGACCTACTAATTTTTAGTGCATTTTTTTATAACACATTTTTTTTTAAATTTTTAGTGCATTTTTTCTTAACAGATTTTCAGTTTTTTTTACATGCATTTTGTTTTTTTTTTGTAAAAATTTTTTTTTTTGGGTCGGTTTTTTTTTGTAAAAAATTTTTTTGAAGTCGGTTTTTAAAAAAATTTTCTTATTTTCCCATTATGAATGAGTATACCCTTTCAAAATAAAAATTCGCAAAAATCGGTAATCACATACAAAATGAGGATTTTCCTCGATTTCCAGGGGATCCCCTCACCAGAATGTGATTTGGTGACAATGGGACCAATCTGAAATCAAACCCTTTAAAACAAAAAACAAAAGTTCAAAATCGGTTCATAAATGACGGAATTCTGAGGTGACAAACATTAAAAAAATAAATACAGACGAATTGAGAACCATCCTCCTTTTTGAAGTCGGGTTAAAAATAAGCAATATGTGACAGTAATGGCGAGGCTGTTTCTCAAATTACAAGTAAATAAAGTATTTCCTAGCGCATGGTCAACAGATTTGATAGTAAATTTGTTCATGGGCAAAGGTAACCCAAAAAATGTAGATAATTGGAGATGATTGACAACCTTGCCTAACATTAGCAAAATATATACTAAAATGCTTTCTGATCGATTACAGCAGTGGGCCGCGGATAACGGCATCATTAGCGATTTTCAGGCTGGATGTCGGCATGGCTACGAAACGATGGATAATATCTTAGTCCTAAAATCACTTATTGACAGGAACTTAAAGTTCAAAAGAAATAAACTCTACTGCTGTTTTATCGACTTGTGTAGGGCTTTCGAGTTTCAAATTTAAGGAAATGACGATTTATCAGTTTTTCTCATTTGCTGGGTACTATGGTCAAATAATGAAATTGGTAGAGTAGATAACTCGTAATAGAAAAACTCCCTTGCATCTTGAGCGGTATTATTCAAGGAGATACATGCACTTATCCTCTGTGTTAAAAGACGTGCATCTACATGGTGAGTCTGAATCTCAATCAATCTCAAATTTCCTTAAATTTGATAATCCACATGATTTTTTATGATTTTTTTTGAAATTCTGTTTTTTTTTCAAGATGGTATAGCCCCCCCCCCCCCCTAAACCCACTTCATCTTTATAAATATTTACATTTAAAAACTAATAGTATACGGCTTTATTACCATAAAATTTCCTGTAATTTGATCCCCCACATGATTTTTTATGTGGGGGTAGGATATCAATAGGTACTTTTTGTATGCAAAACCTTGGTCCCTCGCACATTCATAATCGGATAATTATGTATATACAATTGATGAGAAAAATTAGAGCTTCATTTAATACAGAAAAAATTAGTAGCAAGATTTAGGCTTATTATTAAAATAATTAGTGGTGCTAAGTTTCGTAAAAAAACGCTAAATAATCAGCAGAAATGGGTACTTTATGAACGGAATATCCGAAATATATAATTTTATCATTACAAATTCTTCAAATACAAACAATCTAATTTGTCGCGGTATGTTGGCTCTCTTTATACCTCAAAGAAGCGCTGCCCGAACCTGCAAATGATTCCGATACTCGACCAAAACAAAAAAAATATATTAGTAAAAGGTTTTACTAAATATTTTGTAATTGAGATAACATGCACGTTTTTTTTTTAAAGAAAAGAAAAAAAAATTAAATTAAACACAAGTTTTTACGAAAAAAAAAAAAACCTGATTTTATTGCTTAAAAAAAAAATGTGAATCCAATTTCTTTTTCAACAATTATTTTAATTTTTCAACACAATGTCAAACTTTGAATTACTTATACAAATGTCAACTTTAACTTGATCTGGATTGAATAACAATTATATACTTTGAGCCGATTAAACAACAGTCAAATATATACTTTGAAACTAATCAGACAATAGTCGATTTTAAACTTTGAAACTAATCAGATCATAGTCGATTTTAAACTGATTTGAATCAACACTGGTCACCGGTTTATATACCCGTGAAAGATCTTTCGAGAACATGGTTGTTTTTTGAATAAATATTTTTTTTGACAATATATTTTCGCATGGAGGCTTCTAGAATATTTTAGTTTATCAACAACCATGGACGTAATGAGAGTGTTCAGATTATTTATAAAATTAATCAAAAATTATAATACCTCTCTTAAGGTTTGAAGCATAATCACACCCCGCTTGGTTGATATTTAACTACCGACTTAATGAACACGGCCGTGTGAATTCAAAATCTATACACAATTTTACAATACATAAGCTATTCATAATACAAGCTTGTTTTTTTGAATTGTTTATTTGTGTATCTATTTATGTTATTTACCAAAAACATTCAATTTGTATGACTTTTGATTTTTTTTAATTAAATTATATCTGATAATTTTTTTTCAAATTTTTTTTAAAAAAAGAAAAACTTTGAATCAAAACAGTTATTATTTACTTTTCAATTTTCGACTTAAAAAAAACTTAGTTTAAGAAAAAAAATAAATCGAACTATATTATTTTCTTTTTGTACTTCTTTTTCCAAGGAGAAAAATATCGTTTTCTTAAATATTTTTCGCAACATCTTACTTAATATTCTTCTATTTCATAATTAAAATGTGTGTTGGATCCAGAAAAATTATTCTCAATAATTTTCATTACAACAAATTTTAAAATAAAATATAAGAAAAAATAAAATTTTTAATTTTAATATATAATATGTAATTATAAAACAAACGGGAATTAGGTGCGTCATATCGGAATGGGCCTAGGGTGGCATCTAAGCTAAATCCACCCCACTGTATGTAGTTCTTATATATCATACCAATTACGATGTTTCATAAAATAATTGTTACTTTATTGTATTAAATTAAATACATTTGATACAAGTAATCCAAATACACCAACAATGTCCTTAAGGCTCTTTGTTATCGTCCACTATTAATGTTTAATAGCTCTTTGCCTTAATCATACAGAATAATTGTATTATACTTAATACACAGGGTTGACTAAGACTTTAATTATAGAACGTTCACTATGATAAAGTGATATTTAGTCACCTTTTTTAAGCTTTTTTGAATATCTACAAACAAAACCGAAGTTTTTCTGCCAAATGAAGGATTTTTCCAAATTCTTAAGTTTTGAGATCCCTTCGTTTCAAAAAAAAAAAACAATTTTAGCGTATATATCAATATCAAAGTCCTTTTAAAACAAGATCCCGATGGTTTTTTTTTAATTAATTCAATTTTACGCATTATCAGTTATAAATGTTTATATAATAATAATAAAATTAATAAATCCTTTATTACTTCTGAAAATATACAACAAAATTAAAATGAATTCGTTTTTAAAGTTTAAAAAAATACATAAAAATAAAAATTCTAAGATTTAAAACTGAAATAAAAATTCAATCTAAATAAACATTTTTCAAAAAAAATAATTTTTAAATTAAAAAAATAACAGAAGTTATGCACTGCTGAACGTAGGCCTCCCCCAAGTGTAACCAATTTATCCTATCCTGACACAGTCTTTGCCACAATAGACCACGTTGCTTACCAAATTCTTCCCTCCAGCGTACAACTTTCCTGCCTTTTTGCATCTTCTTCTCTATTGGATACCATTCAGATACATACCTTGTCCAACGATGCATACCTTGTCTTTTAAACGAAACTAATGACCACTCAGTTCCACTTAGGTTTTTAACCACGGTTAGAACATTGTCCAGGTTAGGTTTTCCTCTTATGGTGGAATTTCTAATTTTGTCTTTTCTTTTTATATTTAGGATACTTCTTTCCATCGCATATTGAGTTACTCTGAGCTGGTTCATCTGTTTTTTTGATAATGACCAAGTTTGACAGTCATAAGTTAGACAAGGTACGATACACTGTTGAAAACTTATTCTTTTTAAACTGATTGGTGTATCAATATTTTTGTGAAAGGGCTTCAGAGCCTAGTACTTGTTCCACGCTAAAGTGATCCGTCTATTTATTTCTTTCTGTTGTCGACTTTTAAAGGACACTAGTTGCCCTAAGTATACAAACTCATTCACCCACTTTATTACGTTATTTCCTATTTTTATTATGCCATTATGATTTTCGTTAGTCATACTTTTAGTTTTAGAGAAGTTAATCGATAGATCTGCCTCCATACTTCTATAATAAAGATCATGTATCATCACATCTAACTCATCTAAAGACTTGGCTATCAAAATTGTATCATCAGCAAAACGCAGATTGGTCAAGAATATACAAATGTTTATATAATATAAAGATATAAATAAATGTTACCACTTTGGTACTTTTTCCAGATTATCATAAAATCACTTCCGACATTTTTTTTTTTAAATCTGTACTTTAATTTTATACATTAAGACTTAATGTTTATATAAAATATCAAGTTATTCATAAACTAGTATTATTCGTCGCGGCTTCACCCGCAAAAATTTTGTAAAACCCTTATAAGCAAGTAAGGGTTTGCTACACGTATTTATTTATTTATAATTTATAGTGTGAGGGTATATGGTTTCATTTCGCCCAGGTCCGGCACGTTGTCCATAACCATCTTCCCAATCAAGCCCGACACGCCCCGGTTCTCAGAGCCAATCCTTATCCTGAAGTTACGGATCCAATTTGCCGACTTCCCTTACCTACATTAATATATCGACTAAGCTGAATTTCCCGGCGTTGTCCGTGGGAAGCCACTCTTTTTTCCCGGCGTAGAAAATGAAAAGTCACTTTTGGAGTCGTGCCTACTTAATTATTCAATTTTTTTAATTTTTCCCACCGCTTCCGCTACTATGTTATTTTACTTCTCAGAACCTCCACCAAATTATATAATTCGGTAATAACTTGACTACAGCTATCGGATCCTAGCATAGCTATAAACCATCGTATCGACAAAACCTTAATGAATTATAGCCAATTTACACAAAACCTCAATGAATTATACACCTTAACCTTCCTCATGAATCACTTCGTGCAATGGTGAAAACCGTATGAAAATTCGTTCAGTAGTTTTTAAGTTTACCGCGTACAGACAGGAAGATAGACAGACGCGGTGGGGGGGGGCTTAATTTTATATATATAGAGATATATCGGCTAAATTTTGTCAACTTAAAACAACCAGAAATGTAGTATTCAAAAATGTGAAAGAAACAAAACACTTTCTTCAATAACAATAGTTTCCAGCAGGAATACCAATAGCAGATCACCCTTTTTGTAATCCAAGCTGTTTTAAAGGTTCAAATATTAGCTGTAGTTTTAACGAAACCTCTTCAAATCCGCTCAAATCGATAAGAATGTAGTTCTTCCTTACTATGTCATGAGGCTCTGGCATGAAAGAAGGTACAATATTCAACTTCCTGATTTCTGGGAAACCCATCTATGGAAAAAAATTATTTCGTCATGTCCTGATTACGATACTACCAGAAGTGTAGAGATTAAATTTATAATTTTAGTAATTCTTTATTATATCATTGTTTTTTGTAATTTTTAAAACATTGTAGCTTATGACATATACATATAGATTCGTCTTTTGTTTGAAGTCCGTTTATAAAAGAATACCGTAAGTTAACCACTTGTTACAATTATTTATCAACCCTGTAGATGTTTAGTAACTTTAGTCTTTACATAATCAATTACTTGTTTCAATTGGATTAATACATTGTCGTTATAGACCAACATATAAGAGACTGTTTATATTAAATTGTATTTGTATAATAATAATCAGCGTGCACAATGTTAATTATACATATGAAGTTGTGGGCGAGGAAATATTTAATTGGGACAACTACAATGAAGCCTTTACTGAAAACAAAATGTCTCTGAAATAAGTCAAAACAAACTCTGTCCAGATGTTGAAAACATGCAGAGGGAATAAGACTCCATTGTATTCTAGCGAAGAACCCGCTCACATCATTGGGTCACGAAGTAAGTCCGATGGTGAGTATACACATTTTCAGAATTCGGTGGCAATAAACAGTAAAAACCCTTCCCATGTCCATTTCAGCCAGAACCACCTTGGTCGCATCTTCAGAGCAAGCCTAGCTACAGGTTATATCCCTACGGTATGGAAACCAGTAGTAGTGACCTTTATACCAATGGCGGAGAGACTCCACTCCATGGGTAAGGATTTTAGACCAACTAAAGGCGTGGGGCTAGGACTCCACCCAGTGAAGTCTGACAGTAAACAGCTTACTGATGGACCTCAACCAAAGAGGATACTACACACAGGGATCTGTGGACAACATTAAAATTTCAATCCAAGAACCCTGTAAAGACACAATCGGAGCTTATACAGAACGCTCTAAGAATCACACAGAAATGCTGTATCAAGGTAGGATTAAAACTAAACCCTGGTAAAACCACACTGATTCCATTCACTCAAAAAAGGAAGCTTGATAAACTAAAACCACCCATTCTCTTTGGTGAAAGAGTATAGATCGCAGGGGAAACCAAATTCTTAGGAGTAATGTTAGACTTCAAACTAACATGAAACCCTCATCTGGAATACATAGTATGAGCAATTTCTCTCAATATATTCTCTTACGCTCTGCAAGAGAGCATGCGGGAATATCTGAGGCTTTAATAATGAATCCAAAATGATCCGCTGGCTGTACACATAGATAGTTAAGCTAATCATAATCTATACTGCTCTAGTGTGGTGGCCAAAGCACAATCAAATAACAGCATGCACAAAGCTATCTAGGATTCAAAGATTCGCTTATTTGTACATTCCTGGAGCCATGAACAGTACAACAACAGCTACCATGAAAATCATACTACGGCTGACTCTTGAACCTTGAAATAATAACTAAAGCCAGATACGCTTGTAGACTATTTTGCACTAATAATTGGATAACAAAAATTAAACATGCAAGAATCGTGGGAACATAAACTCCCTTCTCAAAACTTTTCACTGTAGTCTGTGATAAGGACATGTGGGCGGAAGGAAAACCGTCCTGTCTCCCAAACTTGGGAGGGCTCCAAAACTTGGGAAGGAATCGGGGCGGAAATTTTTTGTGAAAGACCCTAGGCAAACATTAGCCTCAACTTTGGGAAAAATTCCACCGTCTTTCAGGAAGAAGTGTATGTCCTACTGGCTTGCGTTCGTGAGGACCTCATGTAACGTAGGGACTACATAAACCGAAACCAGCCATTTAAATCACCTCAGAGGCAGTCGGGGATTGCTTAGAGGAACTACTGTAGTTGAACAACGGAACAACGTTAAAATGATCTGGATACCAGGTCACAGTGGTTTCGAAGGGAACGAAAAAGCAGATACCTTAGCAAAGAAGAGAGTCGGAATACCTTTTATAGACCTAGAACCTATTTTAAGAGTTCCAAAGACCGCATATAAACAAGTGATCAACGAGTGGATGGACGTTAAACACCATGATCACTAGTGCATTTTTGGTTTTGGAATATTTGAGTTTTGAAGTCGGGTTTCCATTTTGTCAAAATTTTTTTTATTTCTCGAGAAAGGGATAAATATGGATAAAATAGGGAAAGGAATCCTCGAGATAGGGATAAAATACCCGAACGATGAATGAATATGATTATTGTATTGTTATGTTATTATTATTTTAGCTCGACTTTTGGCGTTGTATGTATATACAGCGTCAAAAGTTGAGCTATCATTTAAAAATTTTATAATTGATTTGTGCGTTATTTATTCGAATTTTAGAAAAATATTTCGAATACAAGTTTTTAGTATAGTTATGATGAACAACATTTATCCGAAGCATTTTTTCGAAAACCGAATAAATAAGGCACAAATCAATTATAAAATTTTGAAATTTTAGCTCGACTTTTGTCGTTAACTGTACATAATTGTGATATAAAAACGCTGGTACATTAATCTAAACGTACTATAGACTAGTAAAGATGTGCCTTTTTTCGAATTCCACTTCGCCTTCTCACCAAAATTATGACCAAGGTGTCATTCGATTCGTAATTGCATCTAGAAAGTTTTTTTAAAAAGTCCCGCGTAATAAAATTGCAAAAGTTATAAACAATACGTTACAATACAGTTACACGTATATTCCCGTACTCACATGTTTCTGGGGCATTTATAAATAAAAAATTTTTTTAATAAAACTACAAACGATTCTAGAAATACTCTATATAATTTTTTTCACGATACCATAATAATCTTTTATTTGAACACAATTGTTTTATTTTGATGAATCTTGTTACTACAAAAACAAATGAAGCTTACTACAATCTATTGTAGGGTTTGTAGTTTATTCAGTTCAAAATTGGTGTTAATCCAATAAAGTCGGGTTCCAGGTTTAGTCTGGTTCACATGTACGATTTTTCAAAAAATTTTTGAATAGTCTCCGAAAATTACGACCAAGGTGTCATTCGATCCGGATTATTGTGTAGATCATTTAAGGAAAGGTTCCAAAAGGGGCCGAAAAAAATAGCAAAAGTTATAAACAATAAACTAAAAAAAAAAGTGGGGGTTTAGTTTTTTTTGAATATCTCGAAAAATATTCAAGATTTTCGAAATGTTAAAAAAGATTTGAAAAGATCATTAAATTTGCTAAAAAAAAGTCCGCACTCCCGGAACTGTATCTCCAATATTTATAATTTTTACAGAGCCCTGAAAATAGTGCCAAAAACGGGTAGTCTGACTTTTACGCGCGCTGCGTCACTCTGACGCAGTAACTAAAAAAATTACGGACTTTTTTTTAGCAAATTTAATGATCTTTTCAAATCTTTTTTAACATTTCGAAAATCTTGAATATTTTTCGAGATATTCAAAAAAAACTAAACCCCCACTTTTTTTTTTAGTTTATTGTTTATAACTTTTGCTATTTTTTTCGGCCCCTTTTGGAACCTTTCCTTAAATGATCTACACAATAATCCGGATCGAATGACACCTTGGTCGTAATTTTCGGAGACTATTCAAAAATTTTTTGAAAAATCGTACATGTGAACCAGACTAGTTGACAGACCCTTATTTCCAATTGTCCTAAAAAAAAGTTAATTTTTAGTAGGAAGAAAGGTCTTTCGTAAAAGCTTTCGTTCACGGAGATTGAGTTTAAAGAAAGTTAAATTTTTCCGAATTGATTTGAAATGATACAACTGTTTTTATTCAAACTGTTTATTTATTTATTATATAAGTACGTTTGAATTTAGTTTGTTTTACAAATTTTTGAACTTTTGCAGATGAATCTCAACTACAATTAAAATTTCTGACACTCCTTAGATTTCCCTGATATTTCCACGATAACTACCATTCGAGTCATATTCCCTGATAATTCCGGATTTTTTCGATTTGTAGCCACTTGAATAAATAAATAAATATTATTTTTGATACAAATTTAGCTACTATAGTACAGGACACCTTAAGAGCTGCCGGAATTTTAAATCACATCATATTTTTTAATTACTTAATTCTCAACCACCATTTACGATATATATATATTATATATATTCATAATGAAGAATCGGGATGTTCCAGCATACCACCACTTTTCGACAGATTCTGCTCTTGTTTTTCACAGGCTAAAAATAACGTTTTCTAATAAATCTGAAGTTTCAGAATTTTTGACCGTTTAGAACGCGAGATAATTTATATCAAAGTTATCATTCTCTCTCATTAGAAGCATGTAAAACTTCATGCCCACCAAACTATTATCTGTTGTATTAGAAGAAATACTCGACCGAATTTAAAAACAACTAGGAGAGTATTTTTTAATATTTCTTATAAAAAATTTTTTTTAATCGTGATTTACCGTTTTGTTTTCGAAATATAATAATTTAAAATATTATTTTTTTCCAATTATAACACATTCCGTTTATGGTAAACAGTGGTCTGACAACGTTGTGCGCCAATCTCTCTCAAGTTGCATCAAGTAAAGAGTATGAATTGTTACTGTTGACATAAGCAATAATAATATATAGGTATACGCTCAGAGCAACGTTGCCAGATCACAATACCGGAAATATTTGATAGTATTTGGAAGCATCCGTGTGCCAATAATATATGTAAGTATGTGTACACACTGTTGGAACATTCTGTGGATTCTTTGAAGAGCAAATAAGACCGTATATGCCAGTAAAACGCTTAATATTTTATCAATATTTACTATTGTATTTAAATGTGATAGTGTGTTTAAATACAATAAATATAGTGGATTTGCAAAAAAAAAAACTAAATGTTTTACTTATAAAATTGATTTCCATAAAATAAAGCTCGAAACTATGCATATATAACTTATATATCAATAAGACACGGACAACAATGTGCATTTGACATTCAAAACACCTTCCAACAGTTCCTTGGCGGTTATATGGCTGACATTATTAAAATGAATATTTAAAAAATTATTGGCTAAAAAATACGTATTCTCACAAGATATACTTTATATTCAAAAAGAAATTTTCATAATTCTTTGTTATAGTCGAGAAGTAATTACAAATCCTAATTTTGTTTCGGCACTAAATCTATCAAAATCAATAATCAAATTTACATATATTAGGCCAGACCGTGGGTAATATTGACTCGCCGTAATATTGAGACCGTGAGTTATTCTATTGTTTAATGGGGTTTAGTATCACTTACTGAGTATAAAATCACAAAATTCTGGCAAATTATGCTTAGAGAAAAGTCGCCATGTTGAAAAAAATGTATCTATCGTCTGAACATAATTAACAATTACATAATGATCGAAGAGCAATTCGAAATATTAAATTTTTTTAATTGTATGAAATGTAATTTTAAAAAAATTTGTTCGTTCCCAATCCAGGTAAAGAGATAAATTTCTGACTATATCTATTGTTGACTATGTCAATATTATTTATAATTTTGTCATAGATTTTTTGATTGCGCACCCGTGGTAGTGCAACATTAAACTCAATGCAACTTGAAAAGTATAAATATTCGAAAAAATATATAAAGTTAAAGTTATAAAAAAGCTAAGTTATTAGCCTTGTGATATTATAGCAATTATTAGAAGATTTATAATTTTATCTTTTATAATTTATAATTCCCCACGATCATGGCCTATATTAAAAAAAAATACAGACTAATTGAGAAGCATCCTCCTTTTTGAAGTCGGGTGAAAAATACAACATTTTGACACTATTTGGAAAATATTAATAGACTTACATTTCTACGAATTAATGATCCGTATTTCAACATAAATTAAATATGTAAAAAGAATCGTAACATTTATATTTTTATTTATTCAATCAAGTTTTGTTAGCATTATAAATTACAATTTAAAAATTCCTATCTAACTCATTGGTATCGATCGATATTTTTTAAGTAATTTAAATTTGTATATTTACACAGAGAGTTTTTAAAATATTGAAAATGACATTACTCGTCTTAATTTTTAAAATATGTGGTACAAAATAATTTAGATTAATAATAAGTTTTTTAGATATATTTATTACTACTAAATATATGGTTTTTTATATTGTCATTATTAAAAAACTTCTACTTACCGTATTTCATACTTAAGAAACCATAGTACACCTACATTATCGAAAATTCATACAATTTAAACAAATTGAACAGTTTGAGCTAGGAAATACTAATCCGTTGCTTTGGTCCCCTAATCGAACTCTGGACTCTGGATATATACCACACAATTCAAATCAAATTTACAGAAAATGTAAAAAAAATCAACAAATTTACAATAAAATGGTCCTAAAACTACCATTTACGGATAGATCTATAGTACTTTTCTGTGACCAAAAATTTTTTATTCGTTATGTTATTGTTTAAAATGTATTGAAAATAAAAATAATTTGTTCGATAAGGAAAATCTGGCGACCGAGACACCTTGTGTTATTTTTACCTTTGTGTTTAACTAATATTAATTATCAGTGTAATATATTTACTGAATACAAATAAATTAAATTGTATTCAAAGATACAATAAACACTTCGCCGAATTTATTGTGAAATTTCAGTTCCAATATTTTACGAACTCTCTATAATATTTGACACATTGTTTTCATAACTAAATTAATTTTCGTGAATTTGATAACTTATATAATGATACAAATGGAAAATTTTTCGTTATATAAAAATTACATCACTTTATAGTACAATGTATATTGTTTATACTTAACATTTTATTTGATTCAGTTTTTTTTTTATTAGAATTATACTGCGTTTTTAACTGCTAAGGTCATTACGCAGTGAGTTCAATAAAATTACAATATTTGGTTAGATTTGGTGGAGTAGTTTGGATTGTTTAAGGTATTTAAAGAGATTATTGATTTCGCCTTGCTGATTTCCTAATAATATAGTTATATTTGGAGATGTATTATTGAACTTTCTAAGGTCTTCGTGTTTGTTGCATGCCAGTATATTTTATATATTTATTTATTCTATTCATAGTTTGTTTTATGGTTTGTTTGTTCAAAACTAGCTAAATTTTACACCAGGCGCGAATTTAGAATTAAAATATTTAGGGGTCATACCGTAAACTTAAATTTATCGAGCTCTAACAATTGTAATTTGGTCTCTAAATCGGCCTTTAACTTAGAAGTAGTGGTGGAGGCAATACCAAAGCTACACAAGACTATCAAGGTTTTTTTTTGTCAAAATCTATACAAAAAATTTATAAAAATATGAATTATTCTAGACAAGGTTAACTAATTAAAAGACAAACATATAGCCTAAGGACGTTCATTTGCTACGCTACAGTTAAATGAGTACTATCTTTAATAAAATTTATTTAGGATTTTAAAAAAGTTGTAAAGTATATCAATAATCTTACAACGATTTATAACCTTGTATTATTTATCCTAAATATTTTTAAAGTATTTATTGTAAAATATGAGGAAATGTAAATTAGAAATTGATTTGACTTGATGTAACAGATCTGACAATAAACTATGTTTGTTTTTTACTATGCGCAGTCGCCAGTTTTCAAAATATGGTGGCAAAAACAAATCTAACAAAACAGTTTTAATTTCATTAAATAATAAATTCAAACCTTCGTCAACACCATTTTTTTAATGCAAATATATAAACTACATATTTCAAAGAATATTTATAAACATTATTTATTACGATGTCTACTTTAATAATACAGTTATTATAATTTTAAGTACAAAACATTCTGTTCTCCATAAGACGCTGTGTTAAAAGTTTAATTTTTAATCGATAATTACTCTTTGAAATAATCGTCAACAGGTTTTAAATTTTTGAAGGAGGATAATTACATAATTGAGCTATTCGATTCACTAAAAACAAATTTTTTTATCTACTATCAAGCCTCATGTATGAACGTCCTTAAGAGAGAATAAAAATATATCGTAAATTTTGTTTAATTTTCATATTAATAAATATAAATGATTAACAAACTTAATGATTACAATTAAAATTTGGCAGATGCAAGTCCAAGATCTCAATATAAGATGCTTATTTTATATTTTGCAAGAGTGTTTTTTGTTTAATTCTTGGGGAGTATGATACCAATTACTCCTCTGGATCCGTGCTTGTATTTTGGTTCAACGACAATGATCCTTCTGATAGTTAACATTAGTGTTAAACAAAAGTATTCATTAATTACATCCATAATATCATTTTATATTTGTTGAAAACGAGAGTAGAACAAAGATGAAAATAAATTATTAATTTAAAAAAAAAACACAGATATTAGCTCGTTTTTTAGACGTGAAAGTTTTAATGGTATTATTGACAATTTTTAACTTTTAAAAGTGTAAATGTATCCGCTTCCTATTATCGCTTTTACTTGAACAAAACTGTCAAATAACCATTCTATGAACAATGAATATTTCAGTCTCACATCCATGGAGACCTCACAGCTATAAATAATAGATTAAAATGATTCACTCACAGCCTCGGCTATAGATTCCACTCGTGAGATAGATAGGGTATTTCTTCTATCTCGAATATATAACTTATCTTCAGTTTATAGAAATGATTTTAATTTTAACGAGTGCGCTTTCAATCAAAGAATTTAACCTATCATAATAAGAAAATGCCCTTATATCAATAATCATTTATTCAATCTTCTTGGACAGAAATACACAATGAGTTCACACAAAATTTCTTAATGCGGGTGTCTTTTATAAACGCTTTGTTAAGTAATAACCATTAAACCAAAATAAAGAGAGAACATAATCAGAAATCAGACTATTAGCTTAAATTTTGAAAATCATTTATAAAATACAACAAATGTCATGATTAGAATCACAATAAGCAGTAGGTTAGATTGATCTTTCTTTGTAAAGAAAAATTAAACAATCGATATAAAACTTTCATGGAATGTAAAACATATTTGATTTCAATATTTTAGTACATTATTAAAAACCACAGTTTATTTAAAATTGTTGACTGTGCAGTATATGTGATAAAAGTAGTCTTTATCTACTTATAGCTTATTTTACACGAATCGGTAAGAATGAACCAACTGAATAAACGCATATTTTCCAAATTTCATAAACTATTAAGCTCAGATACACACGAACGTTTACGTTAACGTGCGTTACAACTCATGTTTTCAACGTACGATGTAGAAATATATGTCGAATATAATGATTGTTTACACCACAATCATTTCTGCGTGTTAGAAACGAATGGAATTTTTCTATCGACATTGAATTACTAGAACATGTATTAAAATAGTCCAACGCGCGTTTAACATTTTTAAAATCAACGTATTATTTTCAATAAATTAATCATTTAAATCAATGGTTGTCGAAGTGATTCATATAGATTCCCAGGGGTCGATTCCGACCCGCACTGGCGTCAAAAGTCGAGCGATCATTTCAAAATTTTAAAATTGATTTGTACCTTATTTATTCGATTTTCGAAAAAATGCTTCGGATAAAAGTTGTTCATTACAACTATACTAACAACTTTTATTCGAAACATTTTTTTCGAAATCCGAATAAGACACAAATCAATTATAAAATTTTGAAATGAAATTACCGACTTAATTAATTAAGTATATTTCATAAAATTATGTAAGTAGGGCACCTACTTACTTGTAAAAACTTCTAACTTGTAAAAACTTGCACATTTGATACCAGTAGCAACGCTTTGGCCGTATACTCACAGTACCAACGAGAGTATGCGGGAAATGCATTCTGATACAAGCTTGTCCAGGCTTGTACCAGATCTTTGCTTGACAGCGCTAACTTTTACTACTTGTGCTTTCACGAAAATGGTTAATTCGCCAGGACCGCAAAATTATCGAACATTTCAATAAATTATAGTATATTAACTAAATTTTCGAATAAAAATACTGAGATAATAAGATGTAAACTTAAATGCCTTTTTAATTACTAAAGATATGAATAACAACTTTACTTGTTTTTCTACTTTAAAACTTCCCACTCTAAAAACTCTATCAAAGTAGCTGAAAAAACAAGTTTGAAATTGATGAATTTGTAAAAATTAAATATAAGGAAGGCAGGAGGTCTATGGAAAAAAAACCTCTGATTTAAATAATGAATTTATTTTTTTTAAATCTTTTCAAGTCTACCAACATATAATTACCCTTGTAAGAACATCAAAATATGAAAATTGAGCACTTCTTGTTAAAATATTTATCTGGATCTTTCCTCAAAGTTTTGTAGATTTGGTACTTGTTTGACTATTAATCTGATGCACCCATGATCATGATATATTTCCTTCTTTCTTCTTTCTTAAATACGAATCTTCTTTCTTTCTTAAATACGAATTAGTAAGATATGGAAATTTTAAAACATTCTTTTGATCTATTTTAAAATTAGTTAATAAACGATTATTGAAATTAAATAATTAATAGGTTGGAAATTAACCATCTGCATTAACGTAGTTTAAACAGTCGCTTGTCTGTTTAGACACAATTATTTTTATAAAAGCTCAGCATGCAATGATTAACCAACACACGTTCTAGCGATTCAGCGTCGATTGAAAACTTGTGTCTGTTGGAAATGATTGTAATGTGAACAATATAATTTGAAAACTTTTATTTCTATGACGCTCGTTACAACTACTCTTGCTTGCAACACACGTTAAGTAATCGCTTGTACTTACTTATCGCCTTAGGCTTCATGAAATAACTTTCTCATTAAACGGTTAATTTCGATTTTACAAAATATTTCTATAAATACTTGTATTTCCATTTTGTATAATTTACAAGTCTTATACCATAAAGAAATACGGACTGTCGCCAATTTTCTCATAGCATTTAATGCAAGTAAATTATTTTCTTAGTCCGTTTTTACATATGAAAGTTTTCAATCGCATTAAAAACAGTTGATATACCAAAAATACATTACTGTTCACAGGATAAAATTCACATGAAAGTTTCAAACGCATGTTTTATAACAGCTATAATGCTCTTGTTTAATATTTATTTCTTTGTCAACCGCGTCAGTCACGTGGTCTATACTCTAACCTCCATAATATAAATTTACATCAAACAGAATCCTTCTCTATTTTGTTATAACTAAAAACTTACATAAAAAAATAATACTGCGCTTGCTCAGTAAAACAATCGATTGAAAACTTGCATCAAAACTTTCACATGTAAAAACACACATTGATAATGGCATCTAATGAAATTACTTTATAAGGTTTAAGTACTAAACAATCAATAAAAAGTAGTCTTTTAATTGATTTGCAGTGTTTTTTCTCATGCGTTTTTCGAAGAATCTTCAGTACTGAATTTCGATTATTTTAAGAGGACGAGTGAAAAATTAAAAATAATAATAACGAAATAGATTGTAATATTGTTTTAATAAATTTTTTTACTATAAAATATGTCTATTATAGACAGCTGTACCACAACTTTGGTACTAAGATTAAAATTGATTTAACAACTCAACTTGTTCTGATAACAATATCATTAATTGAGTAACCCGATAACCCTAAGTTTTTGTTGTTCTTTGCATTGGAATGTATTTTGAGGAAGTTTTACTTTACTATAAAAAATATATATATAAAAAGACTGATAAAAAATAATTTTAACTTTTATTGTCAACGTCGGATATCTAATTATTTTATGGGCCACAAAAATAGACTTTGTTCAATATTTTTGTTATTCATTCGGTTTCTGGAAAAATGTTTCGAATAAAAGTTGTTAGTATATTTCTAATGAAAAACTATTATCTGAAGCTATATTTCGAAAACCGAATGAATAAGGCATCATAAAATTTTGAAAAATAAGCGTACTTTTGTGTCCATGTGTAGAAAATACAATCAAAATTTGGACAATTTCTTAAAATTTAATATGCACTGCTAAATTATAAATTTCTAAAACTGTACCATTGTGAGAAAAATTTCTATTACCAATTCTTATTCACTTTCCAAATAATTTTATACTTCAAGAAATTAAAAAATTGACTGTGAACTTTTATTAGAAAAATATAGATTTTCTTTTATAAAATATAGAACGTACTGAACTGTAATTGACAGCATTATTGCCAAGAGCGAGCTATATGTGAAATTGTCCAGAACAGTTGAAAATGAAACACAATAAAACTAAAATGCCATCTATTTATAAAATTATATAAAATAATCCATTACGACTTTGATACATCAAAAATAGCCAAAATTATTCGTGGTAAAAATTATTTAAAATATCGTTAACTATTTTACTACAATACGAGAGCATACGAGAGTCAGGGGGCGTAGCTACGGCTATAGCAGGGGTAGCAATGATACATAGACACTGAGCTAGAGGGGCCTTCACATGCGTAAGCATAAACTCATAAAATGTTATCCTCATATTAGTAAAATTAAAGAATAAAATTAAGTTGATACCCGATTTAAAAATTCAAAAGTTTACTTTATCAATACTGAAATAGATAAATAATTGTTCATAATTTTAAATCATATTGATAAAAGTCCAACCCTAATGAATCAGTAATCAAACATTCCGACACAGCTCCATATTATTTCATATCGGAGAAGTACCATATAGGTCAACTAATATACTTTTAAAAACTCCCGAAATTCACAGTTGGAATCTTTTAACGAAAAAAACCGTCCTAACCTCTTATTTTCGTAGATTCATCGAAAAATGTGCATCAAAACTGAAATTCATGTTTAATTTTACAACGCAAAGAAAAAAGAAGATTATTCATTGTAATGACTTTTTCTGCATTCTTGTCTATCTCAACGGCAAATGAAAAATAAACAAGTGAAAATAACAACTAACTTACCTAAATAGTTGTTAGTTAATTGACTAAATACCCTACGAGTATATACACTGAGTTAATTATCAATATGTGAACTGTTTATTTTAGTTTAGATACGCGCAAAGTAGCGAAAAATGTACTAAATGGATTTGTAGTCAAAAATAATTTTAGATGTTTGAGCTTATTGTAGCAAAATTATTCACACTTGTGTTTTATAGTATATTTTAATAAAATAAACATTAAGTTGTAAAAAAAAGAAAACAATACATTGACAAATTTGAACTTATATTACTAAATTAAACTCGCTCTGCTCGCAAGGGGGGTACCCCCCCTTGACCCCCAAGGCGGCCTTTGGCCTTGGCTCCGCGTCACAAAAAATAACATTGCATGAATTGTAAAAAAAGTTTTTGGGGGCGTTTTTCCTATTTTTACCTATTTTCCGGGGGGTTGCAATGAAAAAATTGAAGTTTTCCGATTTTTCTCGTCAGTTTCAAGCAATTTCGCGTCGAATGCAAAAAACTGCATCTTTCTAGCATGTCTAAAAATACCTTAGAGTTTGTATATATCAGTCAGTCAGTCAGCTTCACTTCTAGCTTTATACTATATTAGATTTGCAATGCATATAACTACGGGTGTATTCAGCAGAATTTGAATGCTATAAAAAAAAAAGGTTATCTTTCATCAGCTCATCAAGCATATAAATTCATCATTATTATCATTATTTACTATTCCAGATCCCAGTCCTCATTTGTATACCCAGTATATGTAAATATACAAGGTATATTAAGTTTGATCACGACTTTGTAACGCTTAAAAATATTGATCGTAGGCATGAATGTTTGGCATATGTGTTCATAAAATGGCCTAATTCGGCCATTTCCGCATGCCCGTTTGTCTGTTGACACGATAACTCAAGAACGAAAAGAGATAACGAGCTGAAATTTTTTTTCTGTATTCTAGAGCAAAAAAGTAAGGTCAAGTTTGCGTTAATGGGCAAAATCGGACCATGTTTGGGCAAATTGGGCAAAACTACCTATCTTTGAAACCGTAAGAGATACAAAAAAAACAATTTGTTAACAAAAAATCTTCTTTTTAAAATAAACAACTTTTGTTTGGAAAATTTTTTCATAAACTCAATAATTTTCTCATAATTTGTGATTAAATGTTCCTCGGAAAGCGAATTGTTAATATATGATATACAACTCAGTATATACTGGGTATTCAAACAATTAACTCAGTTAGTTGTTACAAAAAATCCATTGGCAGTATCTAACTAAAGCCACCACTAGTTTCAGCACCATGGAAAATTAAATGTGGATTATAAATTAAAATTAAATCCAGCGACGACGACGATTAACTATTAACAATTTAACGTGAGATGCTAAAAGATAATTATCAGTTGTTTGAATTTTGTGACCAACAAATAAATTATTTTCTACAGCTGGGGGTATACTATAGTAACAGAAAGTCATAATGGATTAAATGAGCATCGTCTACTCAATTGATTAAGATTCAATTTTGATTGTAAAATTTAAAATGATTATGTTTTACTTGCTTCTTTCGTCCATGACTTTTTTTCAGCATATTGTGAAATGTAGGTTACAAAGACATAATAATAATAAAAAAATTGATTTTAAAAGATTTCCGATATATTAATAAAATTTAAATAATATAAAAATATCGATCTTATAATCGATTATTTTATTCCGATCTTTTATACAGTTTGACTTTTGCAAACCAGTTCGGATTGATTCATGAGATCGATTTTTTTAAATATTTGTATAAATCTCTATCCTCCCCATTCATGATCGGTCTTTCCCCATTTAAAATGTAACGTAATTTAAGAATGACGCCTAAAGAATGGCGAGGTATGTTTAAATAAATTAAATAACAAACAAATGTAAGGAATAAAATGATTTTTTTGTTTTATAAATGCATAAATATGTAATCAATTGATTGCACAACCATCGTCTTGTCAATGAATATTTACCTCTCAAACATATAATAACACAAGAATCACATTCATTAATATTATTGTTCATATAAAAATTGTTCATTGTTAATCACATCGGTGTATAATCTAATTGTACAAATAATTGTCTAACACCAGCCGCAGCAAATATTAACTGTGTATGTGTAACAACATATTTAGGATCAACATTCTTAGATACTTCTAATTTTAAACCACCAACATATATATCACTACATAACGTCCAAAAATGTGGTTCTTGTACTGAATATACACCAGCTAATGCAGTTACCTTTTGATAACATTGTGGTAATAAATGATCTAATGCTTGTGGTTGGCGTTGCATTAATATTAATATTGAGTCTTTGATTAATGCTAACACACTGATACCAATCAATAAGGCAATAAACATTGAACATATGGGATCAGCACGTAGCCAACCAAACATTTGCATTAATACCGCGGATATAATTACACCAACACTACCTAATGTATCAGCTAATATATGTAGAAAGACTCCTTTCATTATTTGTGAATTTCCTGATGATAATTCAAAATCATTTACATACATGGAGTCATGCGAATGACCATGGTGTCCACCACCACCTCCACTACCATGGTTGTCATTATGAGAATGACCATGATGTGAATTTGATTGACTATGGAAATGATTCACGCTGTTTCCATTTCCATGACTACTTGCGGCACGACCGCCATGAGAATGACTGCTACCACCGCCATGTGAATGCCCATGACCATGTTGAAAAGCGTATATTCCAACTAAATTTACTAAAAATCCTAATACGGATACAACAAACAATCGTTCATGTTTCACCTGAAATATAAAATTAACAAATAAAATATGACACTTTTTAAATATACAATAGAAAATGTGATTAAAAAATGTTTTAATATGGTGTGAAAGCAACACAGAATTTTTCAGGTGTGTGACTTTTTGAGCTAGGAATATATATGTGACACCATATGTTTCGTATGTATGTTAACTTTCATACAATTTGGCATCAAGAATAACATTTCATTGAAAAATTAAACGTGCAAGAAGAACAAACATCCAAACAGAGAAAAATTTTTGAAATCGGTATTTTGGCATCTTTTATATTATACTAGTTTATACGCCCAACTTTCTAAGATGGTAGCGCCTCGTGACTAATAAACAAACTAAATCTAGAGCCAATGTTTATAAATATAACATGTGCCTTTGTGTGTTTTTTTAAATATTTTATTATTTTGTAGTGATTTTAGTAAATTTTTGTACTTGATACTTTCAATAATTTTGATATGTAGTTTTGTGACCAAAAGTATTTAATTGCAGCTGTATACAAATTCGACATTTTAGGTCAGTTAGTAAATATTAATAATTTAGTAAACATTACTTTTATGTTTGCGAATGGGTTTATCAATTTTCAATTTTAATTTCCATGTGCTATGTGTCAATCTTTTAGAGATTTACAACCCAACTTATTTTCAAATATTTTTTCTTTACCTAGCTTTGGAAAATAATAAAACGAAATTTCTGAGTTTCTTCTTTTATGGGATGAACAATGCGATGGGATTAAAGGCACTGAACAAGATCGAGACATGAATTTATAAAATTTGCTAATAAAAACTCTTACAGAATTAAATTTACATATATGCCATGTAAGTTTATTTCTTATTTTGGTTTTTTTGTTAGTTACATCATATATTCACCAAATCCGTAATGCTTTGCAAGTTTTGCGTATACCCGCGGCTTTGCTGCATTTTATTATTATAGCTCCGGCTTCAAAGCGAGATAAAATACATACCAGACAAATCTCGAACAAATAAACAGACATTTGCAATTTTATAATATTAGAGATTAGCAAAATTTGTAATTGTTTTGAAAATATTTTGCATATATTACGTATATTAAGTACAGTTAACAATTTCGATTTTGGACATTGGAAAAATTTTATTCAATTATACTGGAATTAATTTTTTTTACACGTTTATTTATGAAACGAAATGATATATAGAGTTCAAAACTCATAGTCGTATTACTCGGTTAAAATTTAGATCAAATCTAGCTATACTTTTAATAAAATTGTATGTAGGATCAATATTTAGTACATAAAAAATATTCTTTAGATGATAATACATGCCAAAAAATCGTTTTCAAAATTTATGTGTCTTGTTTGTTTATTCCCGTTAAAACGGTTCAAAACCTATTTTTACACGAAAATGAGAAAATTTTTAAATATAAAAAATGTTAATCCCATAAAGAGAAACTTTTTGTACGAAATATTTTTTCATACACCCACAATATTGTGTCATTTCACCTACCCGCCTCCAACTTTATTTCGAAAACGTTGAGAGGTAGAACACAACCTCGAATGCGAAGCAATTCCTCAAACAAAAAATATTTTGTTTGAAACATTTAAAAATGAATTTAGAAAAAATCAAATGTAAATTCTGAATAACATAGTTAAGTGTAAAGTAATATATGTATCTATTCGGAGATATTTTTTTATTGAAATTGTTCGATGTTTATATTCAATACAAAAATGAAATAATAATATTTAGTTTCTTTAAATAGTCGCCAACGCTGAGCGCTGAGTGGCCACCATTTTGCTCTCAATAACTGGCATTCGCTAAACACACCCAGAGTAAAATAGGTTCATTAACAAATTTAAATCTACATTTTAACCAAGCAATACGTCCATGAATTTTGAATCGGAATCTTATTTCGTTTTACAAATAAACGTCCGACAAAAGTCAATTTCGGTATGATAAAACAAAATTTTTCCTTTCTATACCCTTACAACCATTGATATTTTAAAAAAACTTCGTCACGCAGGAGCTGCGTCAACTTAGCGAATTTCCTTAAAATACATAGATCACTATCTAGCGGTCACAATTTTACTCTGATCAAAATGAAATGTTGTATCTGATATGATTTTGGTATTTGCAAATTCAATTTTTAAAATAAATGGCATAAGTCAAGGAGGAAATGGGACATAGAGAACACAAAACATAAAATATCTCTCCTAATTCGTAAATATTTCTGTAATATTAGGGTAATAGAAAAAATGATTAGAACCAAAATTATAGTAAAATTAATTATCTATAAGTATACTTCTTAGACATTTTTCGATTTTTACAACATTAAGCCAGATATACAAAATTTTATTTTCCCTTCCCTCTAAACCCCCCTTTTCCGATTTCGCCCATTAACGAACTCGTCCGTTCAAATATTAAAAGCACCTCACATACCAAATTTTATTCCAATCAGATTAAAATTATATACATATATATATATATATATATATATATAAATTTTAGAGACGGTGATTTACTAAGTAGGATCGATGGACATTTGAAGAAATTTTTGCGAAATTTTGACTTTGGTACGAGACCAATAGCTCTATTTCCTTTCAGGTACCATTTTTATTCCCTATTTAAATTTCACACAATTTTTACTCAAATTAAATAGGACTTTTGTATTCAAATATTATTACTACTATTATTACTAAAGTTTCATAGATCTAATATTTTGAAGAAAAAAATTATAAAGACGCTCTCCAAAAAAATAATTACCATAAAAAATACATAGGGTTAACGACATGTCTATTTACAGGGTAATATTTGTATTCTTGTCATGGAAATAGAAGTGTGAAAAATATTATGTGAACAAATTTATTTCACAAGAACAAGAATACGTTTACAAGAATTGAAGTAACTCAGGAACTAAACACTCTTAAGCCTGACCGATTCGGAATTTCAATTTTAAATGATAACTTTTGATTTTTCATACATTTACCTCAAAACAAATAGTTACTTGTAAATAGACTTTTCGAAAGTTTTTATGGAAATCTCAAGTGTTATCAGGTTGGCTACGAGTAATAAATAATTTCACCAACAGGAAATAAATATCTACCCGTACAATTTTTTTTTGTCAAGATATTTTTGTCTATTGTAAACAGTCTATATGTGTAGTAAAATCAGTATTAAAACCGCCAAGATATTACAAAAGAAAATGTAGTAAAGAAAAATCTAATTTATACGTTACTGTATTCCCGTTCTGTAAATCATGTTCTTAGTTTTAAATTAATTAACATACCTCTGGAGGTTCGATAGCTCTTTCTACAGCTTCAGACATTATAAAAAATGCAATAAATAATAAAAACAATCCATTAACGAAACCGGCTATAACTTCTGCACGTACATAGCCATATGAAAATTTATCATTTGCACGCCATTTAGTAATAACAGATGCAGCTAAACCGGCTAATAGCCCCGTACAATCGAAAAACATATGGAACGAATCAGAAATAAGACCTAAAAAATGCTTGTATTAGAATAACGTTTACACTACTGATATAAATAAAAATATTTTGTCATATTACCCAAACTGTTTGACCATACTCCATATAGAAGTTCCACAAATGCAAACGATAAATTCAATAATAAAAATAGAAAAAGATTTCGTGAATTTTTATCGGCAAAAATTAACCTTATCCATCCTTGAATTTTCTCCTTAATTTTTGATCCAATTCCACGATGTAAGGAATCTTTATGTGATAATGGTAACATTTTTAACAAAAGATAGGTTATAGTTTATTTAACTAATTAATTAATATCATTAAACACTACTCAAAAACATTAAAATAATTATGTATACGGTAATTATGATTTTTTCATAAATTTTCATTGAGTAGCATTAAATTTGTTACACTTAAAAACATATTTTTTAGTATGCCTACGTGTTCAAAGGAACCTCATCGTTGAAAAACTATTCAGTCAGGGACATACAGTTGATTTCATTATTTTTATTTTATTTACTCTTGATATCAAATAATACTCATGGTTGAATTTTATAAATACATTAATAAAATAAGTAACAAAGTATAATAAGTAAATAATAATAGATAACTTTTATATTAATTAAACTATAAACTGTCAAAGTTATAAAAGCGATGTGGCGACAAAGGTGGCAACGATTTGAAGCTGATTGCCACATTTACTTTTATTGAAATAAATTTACACGTCAAGTACCTCGCTACAAGTTGTTCCGCTAAAATTAATTAAGGATATGCGTCTATTAATTTACATTTTAAACTAATAATCAATCATGTCACTCAAGAGTAATCCTTATTATAGTTGGTTACTAGTTTTAAATATAACAAGTGAAAATAACAAACTGAATTAATTGTTTAAATACCGGTTATATACTGAATTTATGAAAAAAAGTTTCAAATAAAATTTGTTTATTTTTGACAAAGGAACATTTTTTGTCTTTAAATTTTTGTTCTATCTCTTGCGATTTCAAAGATAGGCAGTTTCATCCATTTTTCCCAAACATGGTCCGAACAAAATTTTAGCTCTTTTCGATTTTGAGTTGTCGAGTTGAAAGAAAGCACAGTTTATTTCTTATTTTAACCCATAATTAACAAAACAGATGCGAGACTGACTTTCTTCGCTCGCTACATAAAAAGAGGGCATATTGAGATGTTTTTGCAATTTTTTCTTATGGATAAGAGTAAAGGAAAGCCTTTATATTCCAATACGGGTTTTTGCAACAAATATGCCTGGAAAGTATACTGGCCTTCAGGCAAGAATAAAATATTTGCCTCATATTCACTGAATTAGAAGGTGCTCAAGCTATTAGATATGTTTCCAAAGCAATATATGCTTTGGGACCATATCCAATTTGATAAGTATCGGATGTAATTATTTATATCTAAAATCTGTCGCATGGTATCAGAAGGTTACTAGTCGACGCGTCATTATTTTATTACCATGCGTAAAAGCTATTTAATGTAAATATTATTTTACAACATGTTTTCTTCATTTAGAAAAATATTTTTAGGATCTATTTTTTCGTATTATAGTTTGACTGTAATTTTGAAAATTTGTAAAAGTTTTTTATTAATATTACTGTTGTTTGCACTAATTTAATGATGCACACAAAAATTTTACAAGTAACAACTTTTACGTAGGTTGACGATTGTTTACGTTGTACTTATGTGCAAATGTAAACATGACAACGTTGTAAGTGTATCCGTATGAGAATTGATACAAATGAATTATCTCTCTTTGTTATTATAGCTAAACTAATGTAACATTGAAAAGGAATAGCTATACCGGTGTATTTATATTTTAAATTTTGAAGTTTACAACCACCATCAACAATGTATTACTGGACGTAGCTATCGCATATAAATTCGTACTTGTGTACTAAAAACACTGTCGGCATAAAAATCATACGGCTATGTTCTAACAATTATTTAAAATGAAGGAGAAAAAGTAGAGTCCAGGTGTAATCCATAGTATATGTCGATGAGAACAACACATCGCTATGCTAGCGCCTGCGTGTTTCATTTTAATAAACTAAGCATGTGCGGGACTGTATCTCCAAATATTCGTTTCCTGTTCTTTCAGTTATAATTCGTCAACATGGTGAGTGATTATCAAATAAATATATTTTAAATAACTATTTTACATTTAAAATTTTCAATATAAATATCAATCATTTAATTTTATTGATTTTGTAATTAATAATATAATTTAAATTGATTTTGGGAATTAAAATATTTAATTATATCCATGTAGATTGTAGTCACATGGTTGTTAGACATATTGGGGTTAGAAATTAAAATGTGTGTTTAATTTTAGCCTCCAAAAAAGGACTCCAAAGGTGGAGCAAAACAACCACAAAAAACCCAAAAGAAGAAAGAAGGGTCTGGTGGTGGTAAAGCAAAAAAGAAGGTAAATATTTAATTATATTTTATACATTTCTTTTATTAATTGTTAACATTGTTTCTGTAGAAGTGGTCTAAAGGAAAAGTTCGTGATAAGTTAAACAATCAAGTGTTATTCGATAAAGCTACATATGAAAAACTTTACAAAGAAGTACCACAGTATAAACTTATTACACCATCCGTTGTATCTGAACGTTTGAAGGTACGAGGATCTTTGGCTCGAAGGGCGTTGATCGAACTTCAACAAAAAGGTAATGTTCATTTTTCAAAGAATTATAATTAAGTATCTTTAATGATGATAACTTTTTGCCTAGACACCACCGTGGTAGTCAAAACTGATATAATGAGTCTGATTTTCAACACCATTCTTCCATAATTTAATTATTTTATTAAAATTGCTAATAATGTGATTTTTTTCTTACAGGATTAATTAAACAAGTTATTCAACACCACGCGCAGTTAATCTACACTCGTACCACAAAGGGGGATGATCCTGTAGCATAAGATGTACACATTTATTAAATAAATTTATTAAAAAAAATTCCGATAGTATTTTTTCTAAAATATTTCTTATGTTTTTACAAAGTAATTCTTTAATCATGGCAAAAAAATATTTTAAAGACTAAAGGGGGTTACGATTCGTACGGCGTTAAGGTTTCATGACAGATCCTTATAGAACTCGATAAAATAAGTACAATTTTTTCGATATCGCTTCGTTTTCAAGATATCGATGTTTAATGTGTCAATTTAAATAGAAAGAATAAATTTTCGATATCTCGCTTTTTTAAACGTTCTTTTATAGGATTTGAAAAAAGAAATCGAAAAATTTTTCGATAACTCATTCGATTTCGAGATAGCGAAATTTGAATATTTTATTTTTTTGGGGAGAAAAAACGATTGCAAACGCTTAAGATGATTTCGCTATAGATTAATTTATACCCAGAATTTATTTTTTTTACAATATAAAGATATAAGTACAATTCCTCAGATGAATTTAAAAAATGAGATTAAAATGATGAAATTAAAAAGAAACTTCGATATCTCGCTTCATTTTCGAGATATCGAAAAATTTTACTCTTAGTTTTTGATTTATTTTCAAAAATGCGTTAAAAAATTGAAACTTTAAACATTGATATCTCGAAAACCAAGCGAAATATCGGAAAAAATTTATTCTTATTTTTCGTCTTATTTCATCGAGTTCTATAAGGATCTGTTATCAAATTGAAAGGCGTACGAATCGTAATCTTGCGGGATTAAATTCTGCTGTGTAATGTAAAAATTCCTATTTCGAACTACTAATTCAAAGGGGGTACAGGCAGCTAATATGGGTTTATAAAACAGCAAATTTGACCTTGTTGATCAAAAGTGGAAATGATAAATGCTACCACCTTACGACTGACTGACTTCATAACATGTTAAGCTTTTTCCTTCCTAAAGCTTACCGAAAAGGTTATTCATTTTCCCATACTCTTGAAATTAAATTTGAATAAAATTTTTATTAAAGATAAATGCTTTTATGTAAGTAAAATAAGTTAACATATAAGCTGAAACTCGGAATGACAGGTAATAAGTTGCAAATGTGCATAAACCTTTTAAAATTCAAAATACCAGGCCAAGCCTTATCATGTGTTTACATCTTAGATATTCAAGGCGAAAGGTAGTGAAAATTGGTTTTAATCAAATTTCTCGTTTTACATGCGTCAAATTATGTTTAAAGTCATTATGGAACGTAAAATTATTTATAAGTTTAGGCAAAAAATACAATATACTTAGAAGCGTACGATTTTTGTGTCACCTAAAATTGTATAAAATATTAATTTGTTTTTGTAGTTTTTAAAAGAATACGCTTTAAATATAAGTTTTTTAAATATAACAAATATTAATATTTTATACAGCTTGTAAAAAAAAAATTAAAAAATTTTGACTAATTCTAAAAATTCATAAAAATTTCATTAATATTGGTGGATTCCCTTTTAATATAAATTTGAAGTTCATCCCCGCTTCGATGTGATCCGGGCAACTGGTACTAAGTTCTGCCAAAGTAGAGTTGGTTGTTCTGATAATGGCACTAAATACTGAAATCGAACAGCTGTTGTCATCTAGTGGTCAGCATACACACTAAAAACTTTTTGTGACACAAAAATCGTACTTATACCAGCTTACACGCTTCTATGTATAATGTATTCTTTGCAAATGTGTAGCACGATAACAAACCTACAGTTAAGTAAAAGTAATATATTGTGTGACTGGAAGATGTCACTACAGGTACTACTAACCTCCTTTAAATAGTTTTTATACCCTGTATATGTAAATATTCAAGGTATATTACGTTTAGTTCCGACTTATTAATAATAAGAAAGAGGGGAACCGCATACGGATCCCTAGCACTTAGACCAAGGGGTCCTCTGTGCCTTCCTTGAGAACAACCTGTCACCCGAAGGCGAGACGCCTCCGGGTGAGAGGTGCTATTTTAAGCAGATGAAGCTATAGGATTCTGTTGAGGCCAGACGCCACACAGAAGGCCCATAACTTTTCCGCCGGGATTGCTCCCAGGATTGATGGATCCAAAGTTTCTTTGTAACACTTGAAAATATTAATCCTAGACATAAATGTTTGGTATAGGTGTTCATAAAATAGCCCAATTCGGTCATTTCCGCCTGCTGTCCGTCTGTCCGTGAACCCGATAACTCAAGAACGAAAAGAGATAACAAGCTGAAATTTTTTTTGTGTTCTAGAGCAAAAAAGTAAGATCAAGTTCATTAATGGGCAAAAACTGAACGTGTTTCCCCCGCTACGAGGGGGGAAACCTTGAGTTGTAAACCATAAGATTCTTGGACTAGAAAATTCTGGAGGACAAATTATTTGCAATAAAAATCCAGAGAAACGCAGAACTTGCATTTATGCAAGGGAGGAAATCAATGTCTTGTCGCTGATAGAGTTTTGTCAGAGAGACCTTACAGCGGTAAAACTAAAACACAACATGGGGAACGAAACTGAATTGTCAATCATCGCTTCGGTCTGCCTACCCTATGATGCATCTACTCCACCACCAACAACAGAGATGAAAGACCTGATCCAGTATTGTGAGACAAAAAACCACCAACTGATCATGGGATGCGATGCAAACGCTCATCACACTGCATGGGGGAGTACCTACTAACACAAATGCAAGAGGTGAGTACCTCTTTGATTATATTATAGCTAATAACTTAGATATAATCAATCAAGTCAACAAGCCGACTTTTATTAACAGAATTCGGCAGAAAGTGGTAGAAGTATCACTGAGTACCTATGAAACCAATGGAAAATCAAGAAGCGGCTAGTATCCGATGAACCATTTGCATCGGATCACAGACAAATCGAATACAATGTGTAGGTAAGAATGGACCAATGTAATATACACTATCGGGATCCGAGATAAACAAATTGGGACGAATTCTTCACTAAAGTTCAAATAATAATTCGATACTAAAGTTCAAACTAGTCACAATCCCGAAAAAAGTTAAAACATTACTGGACATTGAGCTTACTGCAACTAAGCTTCAGCATGCAACAATTAACTCTTTCCAATAAAACTGCCCGGAGGTCTCAAAAGACAAGAGCAAGTCAACTTGCTGGAGGAATAGTGACCTAAGGAATCAAAGGCAAAGGTTCGCTAACTAACAGAACAAAAAGGGAAGGGAACTGGGAAAACTAAAAAAGCCAAAACAAACTCATGAAGGAAACTCTGTCAATATGTTGAAAACACATCTGAGGGAGCAAGCATCCTTTCCTAGCGAAAAAACCCGCTGAAACCATTGAGTCACTAGGCAAGCCAGATGGTGAGAACACTAACTCTGGGAAGGATACACTAGAAACACTAATCCAGACTCATTTTCCGGATTCGGTGGCAATATGGACTGGAGAAAAGCAGCGAGTACCTTTACTCGCTCAAAGATCGTCGAATGGGCAATAAACTCATTTGACCCCTATAAAGCACCGGGGCCAGGCGGGATATACCCAGTGCATTTACAAAAAGGAGCAGAGCATCTTTTAACTCTGCTTGGTTACATATTCATGGCAAGCCAGCTAAAGGTTATATCCTAACAGTATGGAAGACAGTAAGAGTGACCTTCTTACCAAAACCAAGGAGGCTCAATCACTTCACGGGAAAGAATTTTAGACCAATTAGTAGACCGTTTCTGCTAAAGACAATGGAAAGGCTAATAGGATTTCACTTTACTCAGGAGGCACTGTCGAAAAATCTGCTTCATGCCAACCAGTCCGCGTATCAGGTGGGAAAATCCTGTGAATCAGCCCTCCACAACTTAATATACAGGATTGAGGAGTGATTCACAAGAAAACAGACCACCTTGTGCGTGTTTCTTGAAATTGAGGGAGAATTTTCCAATGTCTCTTACAATTCCACAATTAACTCTGCAACTCAGCACGGAGTAGAAGACACCTTTTTCAGATGGATAAAATCTATGCTGATACGTAGAAGAATACAAACCTCCCTTCTTGGAGAGTCTGTCACTGTGAGAGCCACCATAGGATTTCCACAGGATGGTGTCTTATCCCCACTCCTGTGGAGTCTGACAGTGAACAGCTTATTGACGAACCTCAGCCAAGGAGGATACTACACAGGGATATGTGGAGTGCATCCAAGAGGTTGTCCGTCGATGCCCTGAACGTGAACAGGATATAGCTGCAGAAGGCTACCGGATTCATCACCGGACATTCAAACAGCGGACATCATCTGTGGAAGCAACTGCACACAATGGAACTCCATAACGGAACCATTATGTGCAGACTGCGAATTTTAACTGCGAATCTCTCGGATACAGCAGATACAAGATATTTGGTGGAACTCACCCCGAATATATGAACCTTCAGGAAGACCTGATAAGCAAGCTCATGGCTATTGCCAAGATATGGGAGAAGTGAATCTCGTCAGACTGAAGTAGAAGTAGAAAGGGGAGCCCAATGGACCATAAGGCAATTCATATATATACCCAAAGATATATCTATCTATCTATATCTATAAAAATCTCGTAAGACATGTTTATAGTGATGAATGGACTCCGAAACTACTTAACCGATTTTGATGAAATTTTCTACACTGTGTGTAATTTGTCAAACTTGAGGCATAGGATGGTTTTTATATCGAATTATGGACTAAATATTTTTTTAATGCAAATTTAAGAAAAGTTAGGGACCATATTTCTTTTTTTGGAGTTTAATTTTGAAATGTAAATTTTGATTGTCGTTTCCATAGTAACAATAAACAATAATCGTTATATTTTGGCTATTAAAAAAATTAATTTTGGCAAATCATATCAGATATTATATTTCAATTTGAACACACTAAAATTATGATCGCTAGAGAGTGATTTATGTATTCTTAAGAAATTCGCTAAGTTGAAACAGCTCCTGCATAACGAATTTTTTTTTTTGCAAATGAATTTTTGTTTTTAAAAATGCCAGCAATTAGACGTACACACTTAAGTCGGAGAACTCGAAAAGCTAGAAGTGAAAGATATACAAGAGCAAGCCAAACTGACGAGCAACGCGAAACGCGGAATGAAGTTGAACGAAATCGATGGAATCGAAATCAACAACATAAAAATGTTTCGGTTAACCCCTACCGAGCTGCATTTAATTATAATGTGGAAATCGATTACAGTTCACAGAAAATCGTTGCTATTGGACCAATGAACGTTGTGTGTCAATATTGAAAGGTAATTAAGTTTAAAAATGAAGCTCCTGGATTGTGTTGCGCGAGCGGCTTAGTCAAATTGATGCGATTGGTACCGCCAGAAGAGCCACTACATTCATTGGTATTGGGAAATGGACCAGATTCTAAACATTTTTTGACTCATATCGAGCAATAAAATAATTGGTTTAAAATGACGTCATTTGGAGCAACAAAATTTATTCGAGAAAAATTTAAGCCGAGTTTCAAGGTAAGTATATTGAAAAACAATAAACTTTTACCACCATGTGCCTGATGCAAAATTCGTTGACAGCTTTCAATTGAAATGGTATACCAATTGAAATGGCTTAAAGTGCATTTGCCAAAAGCAGAAGGAAGTGAATGTGTTTAAAAAAGTTGATGGGGGATGGGAGTGCTGAGATAGTATTTTGAGAGCAACATCAGAGAGCCACATGGTGGTACAAACAATTCGCTATACAATATCCTATATTACATCTATTTATTATCTGTTCACCTTTGCAGATTCAGGGTCAAATATATCATCTAACAGGTTCCTTATTGCGAACGCGGGACAGTGACTACAAATTTTTTACTTTGCCTTAATTGCTGCAAATTTTCAGGCCTATTCCGCGAATAGATCTGTGTTTTGAGAAAACCCCACAAAAAAGTATCTTAAAATGTTCCTTGGGACTTGTTAGACATTGTTGGATCATTTTTAAAATTAGTTGGGTCTTATTTCAAAAGTTATAAAGCTTTTTAAAATTAATTTGAGGATAGCTGTCTGTACAGAGCTCCTTCTTTTTTTATTAAATATTTTTATCAAATAAGAATTTATAAATTTACTGTTAAATATTTTAAAGAAATTACACAAAGATTTTATTTATTACTAATTATTATAAATACTAACAGATATTAAAAATATTTTTAATTTAGTATTTATGAGTTTATTTTATTAATTGTAACTGTTAAAAATGATCCATCAATGTTCAACAAGTCCTAAGCAACATTTTTGAATACTTTTTTGGTCAGTTTTCATCACATTAAAAGCTTTATAAATTTTGAAATAAGATCCAACAAATTTAAAAAATGTTTCAACAATGTCCAACAAGTCCTAAGGAACATTTTTGGATATTTTTTTGGTTAGTTTTCAAACATGCTCTGCTAGCGTAAACCTAGCACAGCTTTTTAAAAGCTTTATAACTTTTGAAATAAGGTCCAACAAATTTTAAAATTGTTCTAACAATGTTCAACAATTCCTTAGGAACATTTTTGGATACTTTCTTGGTTAGTTTTCAAGCATTGCTCTGTTAGCGTGAACCTAGCAGAACATTTGGAAAAACAATGTTCAACAATGTCCAATAAAAGACCAGCAAATTTGCTGGATGGGTTTGGGAGGGGACTGCTAAAAGTTCTCTGCTAAGTTCACGGCGGTTATTTCAACTTTTTAATTTTCATACTGATAAATTTGATTATAATATAAAGACACTATTACCATCTTTTTAATTTATGTATGTACCTAAATTAAGTATCTCTTAAATATCCCTTAAATATCCACATTCGCGGATGTCAAAAATTTCGCATATGCAACATTCCTAATCTTTACATACTGAGTTCATTATCAGTTCCGTCATTTGTTTATTTTACTTTTTGGTTGTAGGTACATTTGTGCGTAATGTATAAAAATATCACCGGTGCATATACCAAGGTACTATACAGTCTGTTTTCAACAGCATTTCTAATAAGGAATCAATGTTAAATAAATAAATGAAATATTTACTAACCTTACATAAACATACTTACATGCTGCTGGTGGGATCATGTTTGTTTGATGTCATTTAAGAGTGGGGATTTAGTGATGCACACTAATTTAACTTTCAACTGTTAGAAAATAACCGGGTAGATTTCTACAATCGACTCGGATATTGTTTAACAAATAATGGAGGAATATTCGAACCGTTGGTTTAACCTTTTTTTTTCTCAGAATTCTACTTATTTACTTTCTTGGAGTTTTATTTTTCTTTTAATTTGTGTGGATTGTTGTTTTATGTTATACCGTTAATAGAATTCTATCATTTATTTTCATTCCACATGCAAATAATAAGGGATATTTAAAAAAGAATTTTCAATTGTTAGAAGTAATGGCTAAACTTAAGAAGACAACAATGAATATATTTAAACCACTCTCATTAGATGTTTCTGCAGTACTGACTTTACACAGCAGCCAGCATCAGCCAGCATTATGTACACAACACATACACTACAGAGTACCCCCACTATTTTTATTTCTTTATTAAGCATATTGTGTATACTGTTTAGTTATTATAGTAAATAATATTTAACATTGATTCTCAATTAGCAAAGCGTTCCAACACACACGGTATACAATGGTAGTTAACACATTCTTTTGTAATCTAAAGTAATTAGAGATGTTCGAATTGAAGTTGGGACAAAACTGTTCAATTTATAAAAAATATGAAAAAAAATCAGGTGCGGATCTAGAGTTTAAGTTTGGAGGGGGTCTAAGTTTGGGAGATCTAAGTTTAAATAAAACTTAACATTGAACATATCATAAAAATAAAAAGAGAATTAGAATTTTCTACGAAAATTGAAAAGTAGTCGCAGGGTTAAATAAATTGAAAGACAATTATATACTTTAGATGTGGGTCTTGTCATATATTTAATAGTTTAAAAGATATTTAAATTTTAAAGTCGCAATACTTTATGTTTTGAATTTTTCCGTATCTTTGTTAATAAAAAAATGGAAAATCAATTTTTTTTTAATTTTACAACGGGGATTTTTTTTAAATCCTTCAAAGAATAGCTCCCAGAAGTAAAACAATTCCAGACTTTTAAAGAAAATATTATCCGGGTTATCCAGATTGAAAATTTTTTTAAATTAACAAAAGCATAGTCAATGGAAAAATTTGGTTGAAAATTTTTTGCCGACGGATTATTATTTGTTTAAGTATCCAGTAAGAACCTGCATTTTTTTCTTTCCTTAATATTCATATTTAATGGGTTAAAAAAATTTTTTTGTTCAAGTGTCGGAATCTAGCTGAGCCGAATCACTCGTTTTCAAAACCTATTTTCATCTCTCAATTAAAATTATTAAAATATTAGTGGTACAGTTCCGGAAGATGACGGTATGGATAAGAACGAAGTAACCGGCTATGCTTGTTAAGGTTTTCTGCAGTTTCCTTCACGAACTCCAGATTAATATCAGCATAATTCCTATCTGAGTCGGCTGCAGCCACACATCCTACCAATTCCTAGTCTACAGTCGAAAATTCCTTCTACTCCACTCACATCCTTAGATATCACAATGGACCTTATAGTCGAAGTGTAGCCCGCTCAGGGCAGCCGCTGCAATCCACCTATCTATCCGGGAGGTGAGACTTTTTTTTAAGGAAATTTCCTGCTTTTAAAGAATCTTTTTTTCGGTTTCCGAAATCTATAATAGTTTTTGAGATATTTGCAAAAAACGAAACCCTCTTTTTTAAAACTTGTTTAAAACTTTTGCAAATTTTTTATGAGGGACTTTTTCTTTTTCAAAAATTTTCTAGATGCAATTACAAATCGAATGACACCTTGGTCATAATTTTCTGAGAAGAGGAAGTGGAATCCGAAAAAAGGCACATGTTTACTAGTCTATTCATCTTAATGTAAGATTTTATAAGAGATTTAATAAAGAAGATAAGAGAAAGAAGGAAAATTATGCTTAAAAAATTGTATTTCGCTGGGGGGGGGGGATCATGTCCCCCACGACCCTTCCCCTAGATCCACGCTTGACAACATTTTTATTGTTTGTTTTTGAAAAAGGAACATTTTTAACAGTTAATTCTATCCTATTCTAGTGGGGCAGGGTGTGGGTAGTTGATTTTTGATTTAGGAATTGAGGCAATTTGAAAATATGATTTAAAAAATCTAGAGTTCTCTTTTACTAACTTTTTAATGGAGCGATATTTTTTATTCGGATCAGGATTTATTTATGAAATCAATCCTGTTAATATTTTTATAAATCCCTTTATAATAGGTATATAAATAAATAATGTTCAATAAAACAAAAATAATTTTAGTATAATTTTTTTAAATATTTCAATTCTTTATTATTATATTACAATATTATTTATTATATTTACAATATCATTTAAAAAATAATTCCAAAAAATTCAAATTATAATTCACGCACTTATTTTTTGGTTAGTGTTATACAGAGAGTTTCTCAGACATTAAAGGGTCATAATGCATTTTTATTTAAAAACTACATTAGCAATAGATATTTCATATTATTAATATTTGAATATTTATCATACATTAAAGTTTCAAAATTTTACGCTCAAACCTAAATTAAATTTTATTGGAAAATAAATTTATTTAACAATAAATCACAACCATTTGACAAATATTTGAAAGTAATGACAAGAAAATAATCAATCTTAATTCCATCTTGAATATTCTAAGCACTCTGTATAATCAACATAAAATATATGTAACTATTAAATTACGATATAATTTTTCATATTTTACAAATTAAATATTATTTAATAGAAAAATTCAATCCACTACTTCATGCACACATTTGTATAAACAATATATTTCACTAACATACGCTTCAAACATTATTTGTTTTAATATTTAAAAACCCTGTGCAGTTAACGCTTCAATACTTGCTATAAACAAATTTATTAAATATACAATAATTATTTTTATAAATATTAAAATATATGAATTATTATAACTTTTCAGTTATATTATTTACAAATGACTAGATTCACACTCCTCTTTTTTTTTAAATATATTGAATAAATTAATTTTCAAATAAATTAAATTTTTTATATATTAAGATTTTTATTTATTTATAATTTACTGGTATTTGTCCCATATTTATAATTCTTTAATTTTAAATCCTATAACTATAATGCCTTGAATTTGGTTATCTATATATTTATAATTCTTTACATGATTCTATAAATAATTTTCTACAAATAAATGAAAATTAATTTTTTTAATCAAATTGTAATTTTAAAGGTAACATGCATGAAAATTTTTTTTCACTTCAATTGAAGCATGTTTACTTGACAAATATCAAGGTAAAATTACTTTTTAAATAACTTTAAAAATAAGCGAGATATGAATGATTGAAATTCCCGATTAGACAAAGACGGTGATAGCCCTCTTGATATGTTATGTGACGCCATATTACACCTTCACCATTTAAAATACACGTAAAACTCAGTTTTTAGTATTTTTGCAAGAAAGAGACAGATAATAATCTTTAAAAGTTTATAGCTTCCTTGATATTTGACGAATTTTAATTTCGTTTTTAAATATTATTACAGTATTAACAGTATTTTCATATTCTGAAAATAAATGTGAAAAAAAATTTTCATGCATATTCCCTATTCAATAAAATTAAATTCATTAATTTAGATTTCAGTCTATATCTAATATATAAACGAGATTAATATAATGATATCTTATTATTTTATAAGATATTTTATAAGTCTACTGTCGCTTGTATTTTTTTAACTTTTTGAGTCTTAAAGGATGTATTTTATTTTTTAAACCATTTGATTTTTTTTTTTTAAATTATCAAATGTTGTTGTTTAAATGAATTTTGATGAAAATATTTTTAAAAATAATTAAGAAATGATTAATTTCATAAGAAAGTAGATTGTTTAATTAGTTTTTTGAAAGTAGAAATTGTTTAAAAAAAACATTTAAAAGAAAATTCGGATCGGTCTAGGCATCTATTAATTAGTTTATTATCTAATTTCGATTAATTAGCCATATGAACATTATACCTATATGAATATTGGTTTAGAGAATTTATGATTAAGTTAAAAGTAATATGCAGATTTTTTCGTCAACATTTGTTCAAAACGTGCAAAAATAAATAAAAAACTATTTACACTAATTAATATTTATTTTACATATATTGGTTGCCTGCTTTGAGCATATTGCAAACTAATTTCCAGCCCGCTTTTAGCCTTATTGACAATATAAATAATATTATAATATTTTTTTAAGACTAAAAAATTAGGGGCTATACTTATCTATAATATTTTCCTAAAGTTAATTAATTGATCACAATTAATTTAAATTGATTTAAATATAAATTAATTTATATTTAAAAACAAAAATTACTTGCAAAAATGCCATTAAATTTACAATTTTTAAAATGAATGAGAGTTTTGTATACGTCATAGCTCCGATGATAGCAAGTACTAAGACTTTCAAAATCACTAAAAACAATTTGTATCAAAATTTTGAAATCATTGAAATGGAGTAATCTAATTTAATTTTTAGAAGCATACTTTCTTGTTTAGCTTAATATCTTGAAAAATAAACTAAAATTCCTTGTATTGAACTTTTGGATTGAAATTTGGATTGAACTTTTTTGATTTTTCAATATCCGATATTGAAAACGACTGTAATACCTTTAAATATTATGATTTTGGCAACTTTTGGTAAAAGATATGTACCAATACCATATTTCTGAACAAGTCGACCGGAGATATAACGTTTATCAGAACTCCACGTAAGAAATTTTAACTTTTTCTGGCTAGAAAATCAATATGAGACGCATTATCTAAATCTATTTAATGTATATTTAAGGCCACTACGGAAATTGAAAAGTAAGTATATTGAGATATTGAGATCATAATGAAAGCTTTTTTTAAAAAAAATTAAGACAAAAATAAAAAGATTAAAATCGAATATAAATCAAATTGTTATGCCTAAAAGTATTAAGTATAAATTGAAAATAACTATGAATATTTTTAAATAAATATTGTTTCGTTATTTTAACGATCAGCACTTGTTGCTTTGCAGTTATGTAAAGTGTATTGCATATATTACAATTCATTTCATTTATGTATCATTTATTTATACATGAAAAAGCCGTAGAATAAAGTAAAAAGATTTCTATGATACATATTTATACAAACCCACAATTAGTAATTAATATACATAATAATGATTATACTTTCCAACAAGCAATATCATTATATAGGTGATTCAGAACTCTAAATATATTAGAAAAATTCCAGGACAATAATTTCTTTAAAATTAATTTGCATAATAAAAGTTTACTTAAAGGGAGTAGATGGGAATAAATGACTTCGGGTTAATTTCTAGAAAGTTTTAAGAAAATATGTGACAGACGTGATTTTAAATTTAAACTTAAAATATTAAACAAATGATAATTTTATTGCCCTCAGAGTCGTCACATGAATTATTATTAAATACTTATGAAGATATACTATTTGAATGTCGATTGTTCGAAATATGACCACACCTTAATTTTATGTTATGAGTGAGGGAAATAAAATTATCATTCTTTTAATATTTTAAGTTTGAATTTAAAATCACCATATTGATGAGCATTTAATGATATGAATGTACAATGGGTCACAAAAGTGGCGTTCTTTATCAAAATTTTATAGTTGATTTGTGCCATATTCATTCGGTTTTAGAGAAAATGTTTCGAATAAAATTTGTTAGTATATTTATAATGAACAACTTTTATTCGAACCATTTTTTCGAAAAGAACGCCTTTGTGTACAAGGAATGTGTTTCTATGCTCTATTTTCAGTTACTAGGTTTTGAATTAAAATTTTATGCTGAGTTATATTTTTTATTCTGATTGTACGAGTTAAAATGATTTTGTACATTAAATATCTATCTTATACAAACTAGGTTCAATAATTTTCTGAAAAATTGAAAATAATTTTGTATTTTTCGCTACGATGGGTTTTAGTAGTTGAAAAATGTATTGAGTATACAAGGATGTATACACAAGGATTTATCTCTAGTCATACGGTAAGGTTTTATAGCATAGCTAAGAGAAATACAGCTCGGAGGTTGATTAACTTGTACGGTAGATGTTTGTAATATTAAAATTATTATTTAAATAAATAATAAATATATGTAAAAGATATAATTGATCTTTATTAATTAAAATTGATATTTTTAATTTCATTTATGAATTGTTATTATTTTTTATATGTAAATTACCAAGGTTGTTAACATTCACAGCAACCGTGATAATAGAGGGAAGTTATAGTTGAAATACAACAGATAAAAATGATGAACAAAATTATAATAATAATTGAATAAAAACTGTTCGACAATGTGTTATTTTAAACATGGATGGTAAATTCCGTATTTAAATTTGAAGAATTCTTTATGAAAAAAATTAAAACTATAGTAATTACAGTAGCAAAACTTATGGCACAATATCCCAAATAAATTTTGTTTTGCTTAATTATATTATGCGTATTGCTATTTTAATTACTATGTCTCAGATCGAAATCAACGGAAATTTGTTTTAATATTTGATTATTAATTATTATTTCACGTATGAGGATATTCTAGGGGTATATCCATCGAAATTTTTATTTATGAAGAAAAATTTCTATTTAGTATTAGAATGGTGGAGGCTGTGGGAAGCTGGTAATAAAATTTAAAAATAGTTGGGGTTGCTAGTATTTTAATAGTTTTAATAGAACCGTAGATAAATAAAATGGAAAAGCGGTTCTAGTGGAATTCGGAAAGCTTTGGATATGTCGTAGCTTTTGTTGAATGCAAATATGAATATGAACAAATGTCTTCATAGGCAGAACCACTGAAAATGAACAATTGTGCCAGTTACTATGTCAGATAGAACAGAATTCTTTATTACCCATATTTTAGTAGTTATGCATAATAATTAATATTATAACTGTCATCTGGCTAATTTCTTAAAATTATCTATTGACCGTATATTATAGATGACGAAAAAAACAAAACACACAATTTAGAATTGACTAGAATTAGCAATCGAAATGACTAGATTTAAATTGACTTAAATGGAAATGACTAGATTTAAGTTGACTAAAATGAAAATGACTAGATTTAAATTTCCTAAAATAAAAATTACTAGATTTAAATTGACTTAAATGGAAATGACTAAATTTAAGTTGACTAAAATGAAAATGACTAGATTTAAATTGATTAAAATAAAAATTACCAGATTTAAATTGACTTAAATGGAAATGACTAGATTTAAGTTGACTAAAATGAAAATGACTAGATTTAAATTGACTTAAATGGAAATGACTAGATTTAAGTCGACTAAAATGAAAATGACTAGATTTTAAATGACTAGATTTGAATTGACTAAAATGAAAATTACTAGATTTAGAATGACTCGATATAAAATGATTCGTTTTAAAATAACTAAATTTAGGTTAGGTTAGGTTAGAATTGCTGTCCTGGAGTGAGACAGACTTGGACCATAGGGTCCATTGTGATACCGAAAAAGTTGGTTTGCCCATCCCCGGCCACTACTCCAAGAACCATTTTGAGCTGTTTAAGAACAGCGTGAGGGCCTTGACGTTACCGGACCTGAGATCGGATAGATCGTCAAAGAAAGGCTTACACAGTTGAGTCCCTCTCCTTGTGGCAAGAGCTGGACAGTGCGAGAGAACTAAATTTAAAATGACTAGATTTAAACTGACTAGATTTAAACTGACAAGATGAAAAGTGTAAAAACAAAAAAAAACAAATATGACTAGAATTGTTTTCAAAGTTGTAAACCTTATGTATTCCAAAACAATACCCAAATTTTAATTGCTAAAAATTAATATAATTATATGCTTACATTGAAAATGATTCAGGTTCTACTGAATAAAGTGAATACGATTTCGATTCCATTTAACGATTAAAGTATACTGCTCAAAATTAATGAATATGTTCAAAATAATTTCTATTGATTATTACAAAACTAAAAATAGATTCTTGTGTAATTATGAAAATGGCAAAATTTAAACTGATTAAAATTTCTTTTAGAACTAATAATGAATTCCTGATTAATAAAAACCAAATAAAAAAAATTTGATTAGAGTTTTTTGAATATCGAAATAAAATAGATTCTTATTTAATTTTTTTAAATAAATAACCTCATTCCATTTTGTCAATAAGAATATGTGTAATTAGAATACTATTTCCAAATCTTTGAAAATGACTAGAATTTAACTCATTGTGAAAATAATTACAGTCCATATATGTTAGTGCTTATACCTAAATTTTTCGCTCAATCTACAAATTATTTCCAAATTGAAGAAAATTGTTATAATTTTTTCCATAACTGCATTTTCCATAACTGCATATGGAAAATGGCTTTCGGTCAAATGTCGCCAAACATTGGGAAAATATTCTTGTTATTCTGAATAAATGTCTCCATGGGCAAAAACCTTGCCTACGTGCTGTTTCCGAGACATTCCATGTCAAAGTTCCCGATTTTCATTGAATTTCAAGAGGTGTTACATCCTATGCAATCGCATAATTTACGCCTGAAACGATGACAGGAATGAATCGGTTTCTGCCAAAGTATCAAAGTATGATTTATTTTGAGCTTCCGGTTTTGATTTATGGCAACCGGACGGCCTAAAAATGCAATTTTTCGGAATAATTCTTCTGCGAAGTAAAAATTGCGCATGCGTGCGCATGTGTGTGTACTTAATCTGATACTTTGGCAGAAACCGATTCATTCCTGTTATCGTTTCAGACTGACAAGGAGAATATTTTCTCCAAGTTTGGCGACATTTGACCGAAAGCCATTTTCCATGTGTAGTTATGCGGGGTCCTTTTTAAATTTAAAATGATTAGTATTCTATTATTCTACTTATGTATGACTAGAATATTTTTTGAACTTAAATTGTGCTTAAATTTATGAAAATGACTAAATTTCTACCAACGATTAGAATTATTTAAACTTAAAGAGTGTTGGAATTTATGAAGATGACTACCAATTGAAATAAGTGTGACCAGAATTTCTCTTTTTTGAACTTAAAGTGTAGTTAAATTTATGAAAAGAGAAGATCTCGATACCATTCGATACCATAGAAATAAATATGACAAGATTTAAAAATAACATTAATTGATTTTAAATTGAAAAGGGTCAGATTTCTACTGTCTAAAATAACTATGACTAGAGTTTTTGTCAGTTAAATTTTGTTGAAATCTTTAAAAATCATAAATTTTTACCAACCGAAATTAGTACGACTACAATGTCTAACTAAACTTTAAATCTATGAAAATGGTAAAATTTCCACGAACTATAATAAGTATGACTAGAACTTTTTTCTAAACTTAAATTATGTCTATATCAAATGTCTAGATTTTAACTATCTAAATTAACTATGACTAGAATTTCTTTTTAAACTTATATTGAGTTTAAATCTATGAAAATGACTAGATTTTTACGGTCCCAAATAAGTATGACTAGAATTTCTGAGTTAACTAAATTTGTGTTAAAATCTACGAAAATGAGGTAATTTCAGCAACTTTTTAAACTTAACTAAAATAAAAGTATGACTAGAATTTCGTCTTAAACTTAAACTGTGATTAAATCTATGAAAATGATTAGACTATATTTATAATTAGTATGACTAGAATCTTTGTTTAAACTTAAACTAATTTTAAATTGAAAATGACTAGACTTCTACTGTCCAAAATAAGTATGACTAAGTAGAATTTCTTCTTAAACTTTAATTGTGTTTAAATCTATGAAAATGACTAGATTACCTAAAATAAGTATGACTAGAACTTCTGTTAAATTTAAATTGGTTTTAAATTGATAATGACTAGACTTCACCTGTCCAAAATAAGTATGACTGAGTAGAATTTCTTCTTAAACTTAAACTGTGATTAAATCTATGAAAATGACTAGACTAATAACTATAATAAGAATGACTAGAATGTCTGATTAAATTTAAACTAATTTTTAATTGAAAATGACTAGACTTCTACTGTCCAAAATAAGTATGATTAAGATGAATTTTTTCTTAAACTAAAACTATGTTTAAATCGTTGAAAATGACTAGATTATCTAAAATAATTATGACTAGAACTTCTGTTAAGTTTAAATTGGCTTTAATCTGATAATGACTAGACTTCACCTGTCCCAAATAAGTCTGACTACGTAGAGTGTCTTTGTAAACTTAAACGATGTTTAAATCTAGGTTAATGTTTTGATTTTTTTAATCGAAAATAAGTATGACTAGAATCCCTGTTTAAAAATAACTAGACTTCTACTATCCAAAATATGCATTGCATGACTAAGTAGAATTTTTTTTTAAATTTAAATTGTTTTTAAATGTATGAGAATGACGGGATTTCTATAGACCGAACCCACTTGAATTTCGTTTTAAATATAAATTTTGTTTAAATAAAATGAAAATGATACGATTCCTAAACTATTTGAAATATATATGACTAAATTTTTAAACTGTTTTAATATTTAAAATAGCCATAATAATGTCAAAAAAAGATATGACGAGAATTGCTTTTTAATGTTAGACTGTGTTTAATGATAATGACTAGAAATTTTATCTGACTAAATGAGTTAAAAATGATTATAAGTAAAATAAATTACTTACAAGGAATTTATAAACAGATTTAATGTACAAAATCATTTAATACTATAATAAGACTATTTCTAATATTTAAATTAATTAAATTTCTATTTAGTTTATTTACAAAATTTACAACATAAACAGCCATTGATTGTATAGAATTTTTCGTCTTCGAATTGACTTGTCAATTTTTACAAGGAATGTCAACTTACAGAACAAAATATAAATAAATAATATATACATAAAGGACTAAAAGTGAATTACCAGAAAGATACCTAATATCAACGTCTAAAACAACGTTTTTTCTCAAAATTTTACAGTTATATGTGTCGAATTCGATTTTCATTCAAAAGTTGTTAGTATTTTTATAGCGTATAAGTTTTATTCGAAATATTTTTAGGAAAACCAAACCCACAAACCAACTGCAAAAATTTGAAAAAGAAACGCCACTTTTTTGATTGAAAATATGAATTCGGAAAAAAACTTACAGTCGTCGATAGTAAAATTCAATCTCCAAATATCTCGAATGTGACATTTTTCCATAAATTGTCAACGTTTAATTATGCGAAAATAATAGAATAACAGTTATTGAAACCTGAATTTGGGAAAAATGTCACATTGGAAATCTTTGATAAATTTATTATTGATTTAATGTTTGATTTTAAATATGGATGTGAAGTAAAAACTATGCTAGCTTCAGTTCCTTGTAAAAAATTGAATAAAAACATGTGTTCCTCTTTTTATAGAGTATCTATATCTAACTACTACAAATTGAATCATACCAACAAGATATGGTACCTGTTTGATTCAAATTAGCCGATGCCAATCCTTGATGCGATTGATGGAACATTGATGGATTATTATTCACATACCTTAAAACATTCTGATGATAATTTTCTGTTGGTGTCAAATGAAATATATTTCCTCCTCCACTTGCTCCGCCTGAAGACGCTGAAGCAGCACCATGTATTCGATTAGTACTTGATGTACAGCTATCATTATTTAAACCAGGTGGACGCCATAACATTGGTGATGCCGATGATGTTTGTGTTGGCCATAATGGTACTGGGGCCGGTAAGAGCCGATGTCAGTTCACTTCAATTTTCAATTCATTTGTTTCAATTGTTGATTGTTGATCTGGTAAACTCATATCATTGGTATCCATAGAATGTGCTGTTATTAAATGTTTACGTAGATACGCTTGTCGTCGAAACTTTTTCCCACATTCCATACATGAAAATTGTAGACTTTCTTCAGCATTCTGATCGATTTTTGTGTGATCTTTATTCGCTGCTCCAGTGGAAGTGGCTGTTGAAGTTCGTGGTTTGTGCCATCGGCGATGCGATGCCAAATTTGCTGGACAATTAAACACTTTATCACATTCAGGACAACGATATTCAACATGTACAATCCGGCTACATCGATGTTGTGCCAATTGAAAGGCATCTTCGTACAGTTCTTTACATAAACGACATACATACTCTCCAATATGATTTTCAATTTTAGCTAATTCAGCTTTGGCTTCATCTGTGACTTCGACCACATTATAAGCCGGATCAATATCACCTTTACGTACCACTAATGTTTCGTCAGGACCTAATTCACGTATGATTGTGCCAGATACTGGTGAACTTTTATCTTCATCGAAATTTAATTTACGTACAGCTTTTGATTTCTTTACTATTGTTGCATTTGATTGTTGTACATTAGTTGTTGCACTTGGTATTATTGTACATGTTGCTTTGACTTTCTTTGGCTTTAAGATTGTTGTTGATGTAATTGTTGACGATGTTGTTGAAGTGGGTGATGATAATTCGTGTTGAGTTTTTAACCATTTTGATAAATTTTCTGGTGATGGTGAACGTTTTCGTTTCGTTGGTGTTTGAGGTGGTGAATTATTTTGATTTTTCACTGATAAATCTAATGGTATTGTTGAAGTTAATTCTAATGGTTCAGTGTAACGTAAATATTGTAATTGTGTCAACAATGATACAGCTGCAGTATTTTGTTGATTAAAGTTTGTTGATTGTTGATGATTATATAAAATTGTATCATGTTTATATGCAGCCGCTGCAATTAAATAATCATCGGATGGTGTTGAGTATTGTTGTTGTAATGCCGTTAAATAACCACCAACGCGTGGCATATCCTTCGATTGTTGTCAACACAGCACAACAATGTAATAATTTTTGATATAATACGTATATTACACTGTAAATATTAAACACACACATATTTGTAAAAAAAAATATTCTTTTACAAGTATGTTTGCGCGATGCACATCAGCGCAAAATACTATATGAAATCACATTAGACGCCTTGCTTTATATAAACTTCCAATAGGGGTTTACACCACGCCTTTATATTCGTTGTACGCATGATTTTAATATTTTGTTAGCATACATGTGATTGGTGTATCTTTGGATATTGTCATATGATTGGAGCTTTTCTTTACATAAATTGAAAATTTATTAGAAATTTTCCCTAGGTTTTTGAAATTAGTTGAAATGTTTTTGTTTTTAGTTTTTTTGTTTTTTGAACTTTATAGCTAAGTTTGGTTTGTATGGATATTGTATGGTTTTAATTTTTTTTGTAAAAATTTAATTCAGCGATTAGAAAAATATTTGTCAATAATTTCACAGTGTCCTGCTTTTTAAATTATCCACGATATGGCATATTTTGAAATTAACGTGAAAATTGTTTTTCTAAATCTACTTAAAATAGAATCTGTAAAATTTTTCTATGCTAAGTTAAACCGTACGATATAACGACATTCGATAGAACTTTAATAGAATTGAAATTTTCTTCTGATTGAAAATTTCGAACGAACCTGAATGATTGTCATTATACCAAATACCAGATTTTATTGTTTATTTTTTCCTAATTTCCCAAAGGTTTTGAGTAAAAGGTTATAAACTACAACATATTTTTCATTCCGTTTGTGAAAGCTCAATAATTTTACTAAATTTCAAAAAATCGAATTGTTTTTACAGATTAGTAGACGAATTTTGTACGACCTATTTGGCAAATTTTTCAGGTTTTCCACAAAAATAAAAATAAAAAAGGAAAATTGCATTCAATGTAGGTTAATATTTCAAAATCTTAATATAATTTTAGAAAATGTTAAAATGGATTCTTAATTCTTGTACTACGTCTATGCTCGTGAAGGTTTTCTGCAGTTTTCCTTCAGATGAATGTCGGCATAGTTCCTATCAAAGACTGCTGCAGCCGCACAATCTACCAATTCCTAGCCTGCATAAAAATTGCTTGTTTTCCACCCTAATCATTAATGTATGGTTAAAAATTAATAAATGTTTAAAAAAATGATATGGGTGCCCTCTGTTATAGATAGGTTATGGAGTCTTAGAAACGGAGGTAAAAACCAAATATTATTATTAAACTAGTTAGGGTATTATTAGGGAATTATATATTGCAAAAACTCAAGGTAAGAAAACAAAACTAAAGGTATGTGCATTTTTGTATTTAGTCTCGACATTGTAACGGTTGAAAATATTGATAGTAGAATAACAAATTTTTGGTATAGGTGTTCATAAAATTTAAAATGTTCCATTTATAAATTTAAACAACTCATGTTTGAAAGGTTTTTTCACTAACTGATCAGATTCAACGCAATTTCAGTTCAAATATTTGTAATTACTCTTACCGGGTATTTACACAATTAAGTCAGTTACATGTTATATTCACTTGTTTAAAAAAAAAATTTGTCTAAGCATATAAACAAAAATGTTTTTCATCGCCTGAAGCAGAAGACCAGGACTATAGGTCATGGACCAAAACTAATGGTATATTGCTAATGGTTTATTGCGAACGAATACACCTAATCATCATATAACCGAAAAGCTTTTAAAGCTGAAATATATCTTGTACACTTACATTTACCACCAAGCACTAGCATGTTTTACTAAAATTATGGTGATGAACCCATTGCGCTTTTTTATTATGTTTTTTTATTTTAATAAGCCATTCTATTTTTTAATTTTAATAAGTCAGATAACATGTCAGTAGGTAAAAGTAAGATTTTCAAAATTATTATACCAAACGTAGGTAGTTTAATATTCTGGATTTAACAAAAAAATACTAAAAATCTGAAACATAACCATTAAGATTTCAAAGAAATGGATTCATTCAATCTAGTCGTCGGTAGAGATTTACACGCTTTCACTTCGGTCTATTCCAGACACTTGATCTAGTAACGAGTTAAGGTTGTTCGAATAATATTAAAATTATATAATAAAAAAACTCTTAAAATTGAAGCAATAATGAAATAATCACAAAGAATATCTACTTAATAAAACTCAAACATTGACTGACTGGTAGACACCGCACAGCCTAATCTGATAGGCCAAGAAGTATGGAATTTTGCACATGAGTTCCTTATATAACGTAGTTGAGCATAATTTTTGAAAATTTATCCCCTTTGGGGGTTAAATAGGGGATAAAAGTTTGTATGTGAAGTGCGTCAATTTTTAAGTTAGAAACGTGGAAGTAGGTATTTAGGTTTTTCACCTTTGAGAAAAGTCGTATGGTTCCTTAGATGTTGCCGATGTGAATTCTCCTCGGGCATACGGCTTCCGATTATAACTTCCGATTATATTTGCAATTTTAATGGAATTTTTTTAATGCCCCATCCATTCAGGATACAAAATTATGTGTCAGAATTTTTCTTAAAAATGTATATAATTCCAGTGAGAACCAAATTCTGATTTAGGACAAATAAGAAAAATTTTTATTTAGGTCAAATAAGAATTCTGAAATTCTTATTAAAATTCCATACCATGGTCGAAAACAATGTAATTCCATAAAATTTTTGCCTCATCTTACGGTAATCTCCCAAAAAAAAAAACTGTTTATTATTATGGTAATAGTTGTACATATGTCCCTAAAAATCATCCCCTCATAAAATATATATATATATATATATATATACATATAATACATTTATACCCTCTATTAAACACATTTAATAGTTGAAGTTTTTATTCCTACCAGATAAATCATAATTATTACATGTACGAAAATTCCGTTACACTTTAATGAACATAATACGATTGTTTTTATAAATTATATTGTACAGTATTTCAGTATATGCTTTTTATCACCACAATAGTATACAGAGTGTTTTGTAAAAAACCTTTTTGACATTATATACCCCTAGGTAGTAATCTATCAAAACTTTTTAGACAAAATAATAGAATTAAAAAATTATTTTAAAGGCACTCTCTTTATTTAATGAACTAAACAGTAGAATATTAATTTTTCTCTTTGATACATTAATATGTGACTGTCAACAAAAGCTTGGGGGCGCTCAAGTCTTAAATATTCGCCCAGACTTTAAGAGCACCCCAAGCTTTTGTTTATAGACACATATTAGTGATTCGGGGAAAAAATTTATTTTCTACTTTTTAGTTATTATATTAAAAAGTTTTAAAAAAATTATTAATTTTTATTTTATGACTAACAAAACTTAATGCAATTCCCACCGCTTCCACTACAAATATTTATCAACTCTACCACCAAATTTCAGGAAATATTTTCGAATTCCTTGTATATTACACGGTTGTTCTCAAGGAACGATATTTAATATATCGTTCAATCCAATAAACCATATTGTTTTACCACGTGACCAATTATACTTAATATACTCATACACGGGTCCAAAATTTCAGACCTCTAGCTCAATTGGAACTAGTAGAAATTTTGATTGCAAGATTTGACGTAAACATACAAGCTAAAAAGGCAAGTAAAATAAAAGTTTGTCAAAAAGTTAAATATAAATTTTAATGAATAATTTTTATTACTAATTTTCTTTAACTTTTGGAATCGAACCCCATTGTACCATCAGAGCAAATTTAAAACTCTATTTTTTATGTTTCAAATTTTTCATTTTTTACTGATGATTTATTTTTTAAAATATCAGCACGAATACCATCATATGAATTGATGAGTTCAAAAATCTAAGATATAAATATCGATACAGACTTGACAAAGCTACAACCTAAAAAAAAATGTATAGCTAAAAAAATAAAAACCAAACACGCTGTTATTACTAGCCCGTTAAAAAGCAAAAAATAATTAAATAGGTAATTGTAAAAGCGTTGTAGACTATTCCCTCGTATTTACAATTGCTATTTAATTATTTAGTGTGTCACTATTAAAAGCTTAGATTTTTCATTTAGTGTCGCACTTTTTCATTGCTGGAAGGGTTGAAGAAAAGTTAGATATATTCCACAGGCGGATCAAATTGGGTACACTGAGTAATTGTCCTAACGGACATCTTCGACATATTCAATGCAGGACCTGTGGGTGGATTGGGCGTTGGAATTGGAACGTTCTTTGCAGGTGACGGTGGAGAAATCGCATGCGGGTCAATAACAGCGTTTGCGAAAGGGCCCTCAGAGAGTTTCTAGTCTTAGGATCAAGTGGTCAAGCTGCTTTAAGAATCATAGCAAGAGCTGTATTTTCTAGTTTAATCAAAAGAAATATCTGCTCGTAGTTAACATGAATCATTTATCTGAAGCAAAGGGCTGCAAGTATTCAAGGCTAAAACTAAAAAAATGCATTGAAACTTATCAGAAACATCAAACAGTGCGATGCAGCACCACAGCTAGACGACACCCCTTTAAGACCGAAGTGGACTATTTTAAGTAACTGGGCTCTGTTATAACCCACCTCTGTTATAGGAACGAGTTGTTCGATGTAATAAACAACTGGATGGTTAAAGTGGAGGTCAGCTCTAAAGTCTGGGCTATGCGATAACCAGATGAATTTCACGTTATAGAAATTTCATGGTCCGGGGTTGTGACGATTACAGAAAAAAGGAACATTTAAAGTTGGAAAGATAACTGATAAATTCCAAAAAAACTCGATGATATGACAAGAACTGTTATGAATTAGGAACTTATACTTTGTTCATAACAGTTCTGACGTCAACTTGGATTGGAACGATCTTACAATCGGAAATGAAACAACAATCCCTCGACTGGCTTGAAAAGGACTAAAAGAGCTGACCCGAAGGGACATGGGAAAAAGGTGTGTGAGAAAAAGACCTCCATGGCAATATTATGTAACGTATTATGGAACTTACGGTCTAGCACTTGGTGCATAATTTTCATTTAAGATAGAAATGAGATTTTATGCTTCTTGAGATTTCACTGAAATCGAAAAACTGGAGTTGTCATACGTTAAGTTGGAAATGATTTTCTCGATTAGTTAGAAGTCGGCCGAAATTTCAATGGTTATAGGAGGAGCCTACCAACGCTTGCCGCGCTTCCATTGCCTTTATTCAATTATAATACGACTGCAACTGAAATTAGATGTGTTTTCAATTTTGAAAAATACAATTTTATTCAAACATGCTGTACATTTTCTGAACTATATGAGGGGATTATGATTATTACGAATGGTGATTAAATATAAGTGTTATTAAAATGAACTAATTTTACACCCTCAAGTGTAATTTGTACAATATTAGTTTTTTATTCACTGCAGAGAATTGAAAAATGACCGTTATATATATTAAGTAATGTTATTTCATTTTTGACGGGTATATTACATGATACATTGCTTTTCCTGTAATTATATAAAGGTATCTATCAATATATACAATAAGGAGAGATTTCGTAAAATATTGAAGGTGGGATCATCCTTCATTTTTAGAGTTGCTTGAGTTTAATTTACTTAAACTTAAACTTTAATGTATCACTGTATTATTTAATTATATATCAAAATATATTCATTACAAAATGCTAACTGTCAATACAGATTCGAGAAAATAGACAAAGAAAAATCAGACTACCAGTACATTCTGAGATACAGGGGTGGCGAACTGCCCTTACTGTACGTAGTGCGGAACTCCAAAGCAATACGTAAACTTTTAAACTTTAATAGTTTATAAAAATAATTCATAAAATAAAACTTTATTTTTAAAATTGATTGATGCCGATTCCAGACTCATGAGTTTAATAAGAATCGGTTCATTGAATTTAAAGATTGAATATAACGAATGAAAATATCATAACACTGTTAATCGAAAATAATCATTTCACGTCATTTTTGTAAACACAATATAAAATTTTCAACAAATAAGTTCCAAATATTTTTCTAGAGATATGAAATTACAGTTAATGTATTACACCGAAATTAATGTTGGTGCTCTATCTCTTATCGTATTCAAAATGAAATTTAGGGATGGAAGTAATGGAAATAGGTTGCTTAACCAATTTGTGGCATTTTAATGTCGTTCGAAGGTAAAAACCTACAATTTGATTCAACTAAATCAATTCTACCTGGAAGTCAAGAGTCCCACAGCCAATAATCGAGGTTCTTTAAAGAATTTATCAGACAATTTTAATGACACTGCACATGCATAAATTTGGCACGAAAATGTGACTAAAGAATCTACAGTTTAGTGTATAAAACCTGATTGCGTAACAAGTAATTATTTTTTTCTAAATTTTGACTTCTTGAAACGTTAATTTTTGTATATTTTATATTTAATTTTAAAAATTATTTCCAAAATTTTGTTAATGAAGGTATTTCTATAGAAACTATATTAGCTATCTGGACCGACAATAACTTTAGAACGGCCAGAAAACGGCTATATATAATTTTGAACTTCTGATAGTTTTTCTGGAGTCATAAGGAAAATTTAAATAGGTTCGTTTCTTATTTCGATATCTCCTATAGGTTTATCCAAACAATTCGGACAAACACACACACTCTCTTCCCTCCCTCTTCTTTGATTCCCAGACGCCATATTTAAATATTATATTCTATGTCACAATTAAGATGAATCTAACGACACTTTATATTTCCATCAAGCCGTTTAGGATACAGAGCGTGCCAAAAAAATAGATTTACATACATATTCATATACATACACTCGAAAACATTACAATCATCTTTTTGATTAAACATAAGTCTGATCACAGTAAAATAATATAGTACTTAAAAGAATCATTTAATTCTATTAACAAATGCCGAAGACATGGGCCGTGGGCCCGTGACCGATAAACAAATATTGTAGAATTTTCAGTAGTGGGTTAAAAGTTATAGTTTATTTGCCCTTAAAATTTTATAAACTCTTTGTTTAATATATCCCTAGAAAATGTGCGATATAATTCTCAACTGAATTTTTATTTAATCCAATTTTATTTTATTTTTCGTGAAATGTTTATATATATATATATATATATATATATCAATTATTTATGATATATAACACGATAAAGCAGATGTTATTTTGTTTGATTAAATAAATATCATGACATAAAATCACCATTAAAATTTTGTCTGTTACAAAAAGGGGGTGATTTATTTTTTGAATTAAATATATGATTTTTGAACTTTTTGGAAAAATTTCTTTCAATTATTGTCTTTAATATTAATATTGTTATTGCCAAATTAGCGCATCTTTAATACGAACATCGATTCCTCCTACACATTATCTATTTTTTTTATTACAATACATAAAAATATTTTATCAGTGGAATTGTTATTAGTACATCGCTCGATTAGCATCTCAGTAATCATCGTTCTAATAACATCTCAGTAGTATTACTGAATCGTTAATAGAACATTAAAATATTAACACTGTAAATATTCTACGAAAACTCTGCATATACAATTGAATATTCCTCACCAAAGATAGAATGAAGCAATTCAAGTCAATGCTTTCGAGGTATCGGTTATATCTTCGTAAAAACCACTCTATGGTCATTTTCGACATCAAATCAAATTTTTGAATCTTACATACGAACCGTTGAAAACTATATTGAAAAGTTACAATATGTGTTTTTGCAGGTACAAGATACCGGCTTAAAATATTTTACTGATATTGTGCGACCACCTCTTGCTAAATCACAAATATTCTCGCATCAAATGATCGTACAGCAGCTTTTTCAATAATTATATCATATTTTCAAAGTGTTTACAGCTCAACGTTTGTTTGTAAGATGTATACCTAATACCGGTCTATATGGATGGAATTTTAAAGTATTCCTTGAAATATAAATTAGGCGGAAGTGTTGAAAAATATTGGAAAGTTGTGGAAGCGGTGGGAAGTGTTAATATAAAAATTAATTTAAAAAAAAAACTTTTAATATAATAGACTAAAAGACAGAATCTCGGACAGTTAAGCTGCTCTAAAAGCCTTGCCTGGAACTGAAGTCACCTCAAGGGTAGTCAAAGATTGTCTGGCGGAACTGCTGGTGCTGGCAAAATGGAACAATGTTAAATTGATCTGGGTGCCGGGCCACAGTGGTTTCGAAGGAAACGAAAAAACAGATGCATTAGCAAAAATGGGAGTCGGAATGCTCTTTATAGGCCCAGAGCCTATTTTAGGAATTCCAAGGACTGCATGTAAACAGGTGATGAACGAGTGATCAAATGCTAAACATCGTGATCACTGGGAAAAAGTACCGCGGCAAGAGCTCGGGAAAGTACTGCGTCAGAGTGCAACTAAGAGGCTATCTCTCGATGCACTGAGGCTGAATAGGATGCAACTGCAAAGGGTTACTGGATTCATTACCGGGCATTATCTCCTGCGGAAGTATCTGCACACAATGAGACTCCATAACGGGTCCATTATGTGCAGATTGTGTGGCGAGGAGGAAGAACATCCAGCCACATTGCCTTTGACTGCGAACCTCTGGGTTACAGCCGATACAGGATATTCGGTGCATCTCACCCCGAATATATGAACCTTCAGGAAGACCTGATAAGCAAGCTCCAGGCTAGTGCCAACATATGGGAGAAGCGAATCTCAAGGGGGATCACAATGGACCATAAGGTCGAAGTGCAATACTTTTTAGACCCAAAGATGTATCTATCTATCTATCTAAGAGACAGAAAATACTTTTTTTTAAATAAGCTTTTATTTAACGAATTAAAAAATATTCCCCGTGTCACCAATATGTGGCTATAAATAAAATCTTGGATCGAACATATTAAACCTGAGTGTCTCAAGCTTTTATTTATAACTACATATTGGTGACCAGGGAAAAAAAATTTGACTTTCAACTTTTTAGATTCTTAGATAAAGGCTTGTTTTTCAAAAATTTTTAAAAATATCTATGTCGACTATTTTCCAATCCAATTGTTCCCATTTTATTTTGTATATCCCATCGAAAAGAAGTACGAATACGTTACTAACAAAAAAGAACCAAATAACATTAAACATTACCTATTATTTTATTTATTTATTTATTTGATGTGCCCTATAAGGCTAATCAATCCTTACATTGGATCTTAACAAAATAAAATAATTTTACATATTGCAAATTATAAAAAAACACAAAATAAAATATGCTGAATTCTGTACACTTGAAAATAAAATTATAGAATATCCTAAATACCAAAAAAGAAAAAACATAGATAACTGCACCAATTAGTTAATAATAATAGTTAATTGCACAAACATACGGGTGTCAAGCCTACAACACTAAATTTTATACATATGTCAGCCTTCCCGTCAATTTCATCGACCTGCTATTTAATATTTCTTTCAAAAAGCTACCCACTTTCACTACCGCTTGCTCATCTCTAACATTTAAAATATTTTCCAGGCACGTGAAACCTTCTCTTCTCAGTTCGTGTCTCATATTCTCATTAACGCCAGGACAATCAAATATTAGGTGGCATCCGGATTACCTATTATAATCATACTAACTGTGATTTGTGACAATATAGTCTTTGTGGCTGAAAACAAAAAAACAATAATATTTACTATTTTTCGAAATTTTTTATCCATGCAACGACTCGGACATGAATCACATTTACTTCACTCCTGTTAAAGATATAAAATATTTTGCAAGGCCATTTATATATAATATTTTGTGCTTTGTAAATTAATCAAAATATCTCTGACAGGAACCGAGAAATATGCACTATATTCTGCGTTAAAATCTTAAGTAACTGTACTACAATGTATAAAATATAATTTGATAAAACTATTGACAAATATGTAATGTTTTTTATTATCTATAAGATGGTAAATAAAATCCATTGAAAAAACTTACATTTCTTTTCTTGTTATATCAATGTTATTTTACTTACACCTGTTACTAAATATAAAAATTCACTTACATAATATAATTCAACCTGAGCAGATTTCTTATATAAAAGAAATATTAAAGTTCATTCACAAAAGGAACCATTCAATAAATAGGTAAGCATTAAATGTATACATATATACATACATATATGTGTATTAAAGTAACCTTATTATAAACAGGAATTCAAAAAGAAGCTCTTAATATACTTATAAATTGCTTAACAAAACCTTATATGCACAAACCCTCTTATTATAGATGGTGTATTATATATATATATAGGGTGAGTCAAAAGTCGTGGTGTTTTTTGAAAGGGTGGTTAGGGGATGAAGTTCTAAGATGAAATATTCTTGGACATTTTTGCACCTGACCCACGGTTAATTGGATATTAATTAAATAATGTAGCCAATAAGAGAAACGCGTTAACGGAAAAAGAAATGCAGAGATACGTGAGGGAAGCGAGCTCTCCCCACCACTACCGTAGATCGAGTCTTATTTTACGCGTTTCAAATCCGATACAGTTTTTATAGTAAAGTTTTTAAAAATTTTGGGAAAAAAATTTACCATTTTTTATTCCGAAAAATCTGATTAACTGAATTCAGTTTTTATTAGATTTCTTACGATGAAATTTTACGGCAGCATTTGACGTTGTTTTTAAAAGTTAAGAGCTGATTAGATTTTGGAATCGATCGGTATAGTAGTGTAAAAGTTCTTTAATAAAATATTTTTTTGAAAATTTAATTTTTGGGATTATCATAAAGATAGTCAGGATAGTTTTTTAGGACCTCAAAAATTCAAGATCTTATAAATACTCAGTGTTTGATAATTGGACTGAAATAAAATCTTCCCAATATTTGAAAATCTTCAATGTACTTAACGAAAAGTTGAAAATTAGTATCTGATGAGTGCAAAAAAAGATTAATAAATTCTTAAGTATAATTTTTTTCAATATTTTAGTGAGCTAAATTATGGGTGATTCATTGCTTACATTTTTAACGAAAAATGTAGTTTCAGGTATAATCTCAATTTTCATTTAATTGAGAGCTCTCTCTCCTCACGTATCTCTGCTGCCGCTGCGTTCATTCCCCACCATTTCTTATTCCGTTAAAGCGCTTCTCTAATTGGTTACTTTATTTAATTAATATCTAATTAATGGAGGGTCAGGTGCAAAAATGTCCAAGGACCTTTCATCTTAGAATTTCATCCCCTAACCACTCTTTCAATAAATTCCATGATTTTTGACTCATTCTGCATATATACGGTGTATCAAAAATTTACCAAAAATTGAAATTAAATAAAAGTTGAGTAAAATTATCAGCTCTTTTCCGAAATAATGTATAGGCATATTATTAACATTATCATTTTAGATATAAATTCGGTGGAGGTAGCGGGAACTTCTTATTTTTTTGTATTAACATAAACATTTTTTAAGTTTGTTTCTTTTGTGTTGGGGGTTTTTTTAATTTTAATTTTACTTGCCTTTGATAATGTTAATAATTACCTTAGATAGATAGATTGTAGAGGCTGCCCTGAATGGGCTACATTTCGACCATAAGGTCCATTGTGATCCCTATGGATGTGAGGATGTGACTGGAGTGGAAGGAATGTGTGTGTATATAGACTAGGAATTGGTAGGATATGCGACTGCAGTCGACTATGATAGGAACTATGCCGTTATTCATCTGGAGTTCGTGAAGGAAACTGCATAAAACCTTCTCAAGTATAGCCGGTTACTTTGTTCTTGTCCATACGCCGACAGTTTAGTCAATTAAGCGACTCCTTTTTTTTTCTTAATAATTGACAAACTGCCGAAGTCGGGATTTGAACCCATAGCCACCCAGTTTCAAAGTAGGTATACTGCGCAAACATAAAGCCTTAGACCGTTCGGCCACTTGGACTGGTCTAATAATTACCTTAGTACTTTAATGTACTGGAGGGTTAATGAGATGAAACCCACCACCAAGAAGTGCTAATCCACTGCAATTATTTTCAACATGTATAGGTTAATAAGAGAATAGTAAGTAAGCATATAAGAAAATATAAGTAGTTGAGTTTTGAGACACTCTATATAAATATATGTATTGAAAGATTCAATAAAGAAGACAAATTGAATCTTTAGAAATATTTTATATACCTTAATAAAACCTTATTATGATAATAATAATCAGTAAATCTTATAATATTTGATAGAATATTGCATATGTGATTCCATACTAGATTGTGTTGCTTTAAGAATTATTGGAAAAAATATTATCATTTTTCTCTGTGGTAATTTGGACTGTTTCAATGCAGCATTGCCAAATATTGGATAATGCATCGTGTGAGAAAAAAGCCACAATTATTGAAATATTTGTTGTACCCCCAGATACGATAGATGTTTAATTTGTTACTTATTTTGCTTTTGAAACCAATTTTACGAAACTGCTAAATAAAAAACATAGACTCCTGCACTTGATTATCAATAGAAATGTATGAGTGAATGAAATTCAAAGAGAAAGTCGAGAGACACTTAAATTCTTTACCAGTTAAAGTTTTCAAAAATGTTATTGGCTTGAAAATCTTGCCTCGAAAGGTATTCCATAATACATTCTTTTTGTTGCATTCTCTATTTTGTGGTTTTCAAGTAGAAATCAATATCTTTATTTGATATTATATCATTAGTTTTGGATCAGTACATATTTGCTAGTTTGTTCTCATTTACTCGCCTATAGATATTTTTGAATGATTATTACATATATTTTTATAAGACAATTCTAGGACGATAATAGTTTCAGTGAATTTGTCGCTGGGGGCTACTGGTAGCTATTTTGTTATTCAATTTTTCCAATAAACGAACTGTAAATAATTGTTTTCATCATAAATTAATGTGATTCAAATAGTTTGAATTTCTATCTATTTATAGGCAAAACAAAGGAAATATAATAACCTTTCTGTCATACCAAAATGTAAAATATCTCGATTTACGTTTACAATTTTACAAAATTAAATCTAATCTTTCAAAATAATTTTTGTAGATAGTATATTATGTTTCGATATTTGATTTTATCCAAGCAAACTAAAAAAAAAAACTGGTTTACATATCGTATTGTTAAACTTTATAGTTATTCGTAATTCACCCTTATTATAAAAATTCAACCCCTTTTGGTATCATTCTGAATTATATTATTCAAATACAAAAGAACTGCGTGCCATACACATCTTTAAAAATAATAAATACCTTGTTTGTTGCTATATAGCTAAAACTATTCCTGTTCAATATGACAAAGGGGGAACTCCAAAACTAGCAGCTGCAACGTATAGTAGTACCTAGGTACGCGTTGCAACGTCACTACTCGTCATAATAGTGGTCGCCAGGTCATATTATATTTACTATAGGCTTGTGCGTTTTATACATAAAATGATTATCACAACTAAATATTTATTATTCTAATAACAATTCAAAATAATAAATAAATTGTTATTTACCAAGCGTATAGATTGCAGTTGCTTTTGTGAATAATACAAGTTTTAGTTGGAAAACAATTTTTATGGATAAATTTTTGGTACAATTTATTGATTTTGATAGACGATGACAAAGTATTGTTATTTTTACTGACAAAAAATTTATAAATATTTACCAGATGTACAATTTTACTAGATTTTGGTAAATGTATCTCTTTGGTTTATATAAAAGTAAAATCGAATTTAAAAAAATTCGTTACGAATGAGCTGCGTACCTTCAACTTAGCGAATTTCCATAGAATACATAAATCACTCTCTAGCGGTCATAATTTTAGTGTGATCAAAATGAAATATCATATCTGATATGATGATAGTATTTGCAAGGCCAATTTTATTACTAAATGGAATAGGTCAAGGGGGGAAAGAGGGGCATAGAGAAAGAAGGGAACATAAAATATAAAATATATGTTTTAATTTTAGAAAAATCGAAAAATGTATGAGGCGTAAAGTTATAAAAAATTAAGTTTCTTACAATTGACTTCTTGATCATTTTTCTCAAACTCTAATGTGAACAGAGATATTAAGAATTTTAAATTACAATCTTAAATTGTAAATATTTTTGTAAATATTAGTGTAACAGAAAAAATGATACCAAACACAATTTTAGTAAAACTAATTACCTACAATTTTACTTCTTACAAATTTTTCGATTTTTCAAATATTAAGGCAGATATGCCAAATTTAGTGTTTCCCCCTCCCTCTAAACCACGTTTCCTCCTGTCCGTTTTTACCCATGAACAAAGCGACCAAAATACCAAAAGCGACTCAAATACCATATTTCATTCTATTCGGAATAAAACTGTGACCGTTAGAGAGTCTACAGACACATAAACGTATATATATATATATATATATATATATATATATATATATATATATATATCGATATATAAATATACATATATAAAATTTTAACAATGGTCATTTTTAACATCTAGAAGGTAGGATTATCGGTACAAAAACAATAGCTGCATTTCCTTTGGAGGAAATTCGCTAAACGGTATGTTTGAATATAATTATAACATACTGTTTGAATATAATTTTTTTAATTGAAAAATTATTTTTCTGACGGGGCCCGAAATAAATTTTGTTTGATAATGAAGAAGATACTTTGAGGAAGGAAAAAACATTTCATAACCAAGAAGATACTTCGAAGAATTAAAAAAATAATTAAATAGAATATTATCCGTCTTTTTTCTTTGTTTTCGTTACCGACATGTTCTCTTTTCGTTCCCTTATATAGTGATCGTAATTAATGCTTATGAGTCCATATTTTATGTATAACACTATAAAACGGAATTCTTGAAAGTTTCACGGTCAAGTGAAAATGAACTTACTTCAAACAGTTCAAACAAAGACATAAAAAGACATATTTTGCACCATATATTTGGGTATTGTCAGTGAACTGTATCGAAACCATTCACAGGTTTTTTAAGCGACCCTATTAAATCACAAAAATCTTAAGTAATGCGTACGTAAGAAAAAAAGTAACGAGGTAGAAGATATCTTAACGGGACACCATCATCTAAAATATGTCTTTAAATTGATGGGCATATCAAGAGAAAAAGTTTAGGCTAGACTGTTTCCACAAGATTCCTACTACAAACTTAGATCTTCTATGTTTTCGGAGGCTTTATTGGACAGATGAGTGTACATTATTAGATCTCTTCAACCAAAGTATGCCATGAGAACTACTCTCAATCTTTTTGACTTTGCAGACACTTGACACTAGCATGAAGATATAAACAATAGACTCAAAGCGATGTGATGCTTCATAAATATCAAGTCTAAATAAAAATCTAAAGAAAAAAAATTAATTACACAAAAATAAGGACAAAAAAATCAAAATCGATGTTATCATTTTGAATAAAATGTTAACAATGATTTTATTATCCTGTTAAATATGTATATTTCATAAGGAAGTCAATGTTGTCCATTGCAACAGGTGGCATGTATATATAACTTAAGGGAGTAAGGAAATATACATATCCTTTACAATTCAATGCAAACAATTGAGTTATATATATATATTTATACATACATATTTCTTTCGAGGGTTGTTAAGAAACCCCTATGTTTAGTGAATATTATTATATCATATATATATTTTCTTACACACTTGTTAAGAAAGTGTCACTTTTTGTTATATTATTACAAAGTGACTTTTAAATACTTTTGAAATAATTTATTCGTACACATCTTTTATATTTTTGGTTTAATCATTTATTTCAATCAACAATAATAATAAACTTTTGGAATCGTGAAAAGAGAATCATTTTTTTCTTTGATATTTTCCTCATATTCAGATTACCATTAATGTAGTTTTAGAAAATTTTATATATTAACTACAAATCTAGGTAACACATGGAATTTTGCGTGGATACACTGCATTATTAAATGAAGAGACCCTATCCTATCCTTTCGTAGTTGCCTGTTCAGATTGAATGCACCGAGGGACAGCCTCTTGGATCCATTCCGAAATAGTATTTGTTGCGGTATCCCAGTTATCACGGCGTTTCCAGTTTCCATTCGTTGATCACTTGTTTGGATGATGTTTTTGAAATTCCTAAAATAGGTTCTTGGCCTATGAAAAGTAATTCGACTCCCTTATTTGCTGCGGTACCCTGAAAGACTTATTTCTCCAACTATGTTAATAAATATCTTTAAGTAACTCTTTCCAATTCTTTTTCTTTGGAGAAACTCAGACTCTAGAGAAGAACCAGCGGTAGGTAATCGTGTTACAACCCTCATATCTAGAATTTTTTCCTCCATCCCAACATATGACTTGATCCCAGTTTCTTTTCACTCGACTGATGATTTGCGTTGTAAGGTAGATTATTTATCTCTCTGAGTATCACGAGGTTTTTACGTACGGCAACTTTTTGAATTCAATTTGTTGTTTGTTTTTCAGTTTCCTCTATTCCTCTTTGTTTTGATCTTATTATCTTATTATTGGAGTTATTAACCTACTTACCGCAGTGCTCCAATTTGTTTGCGATCACCCAAAAAGCTGAAAGTATAATGTTTAGTTGTTGGATTGAGAACTTGATCCGTAGGTAAAATATACCAACTTGATACGTTTGTACCAGGCACTGATCTGCTCTGGGACCAGATTGTGATATATTTTCAAAATTTTAATGAGTCTAAAATGGAGCCTTGAGAAGAACTAGAGTTTATGGCTGCATCGAATACCTCTATAGGCTTAACATTGATATCTTTTTAGTACATTGAATTAAATTCGTAATATTTATGAGACCTGAGCAATACCAATTAAATTAATGATCTTTTTTTTGTATAAAATGCATACCTTTGTTCAGCTTAATATAATAATATGAATACATAATTATTATAAAAAATATTCAATTTCATTGAACCAAATATTATATTTACAATGCAAGTATACATGTAAGAATCACAAATACTTTTGTACAATAAAATGCATCTCTACTAACACACAAGCAAAGAAGTATTGTATTTAGATAGAGGGTCATGTTTTATAATAATTATAATACTTTCACTGCATGCTGTAAAATCTAAATACCAATATAACTGGTTACAGTTTAATAAATGGAAGAGGTATAATTTTAGGTCTATGGAAAATTTAGCACGTGCCAGTCATACTTTTTGCACAAACGTTCGTATGGGTTCTTGTATTGTGTCGTACTCCATAGTCCATACAATATATTTTACCTATTATTATGCATTCATGTTTTAAACACATGCGTGATTTACCATAACATATTCTCACTGTTTAACAGCCGCATTAAATCTTTGGGTATATTATTATTGTTATTGAATATAAGTACACAGTGTCTGATAGGAAGGCTAGAATCAAATTCAAATTAGGGGAACATATTTCAAAGTGGAAGGGCAACTTATTTTAACTATTTAAAAAAAATACCATTACTTGGAGGAGAAATTTCATGGAGATTTCCTAATTCTTGTAAGCTAAATAACGTAAAATATTTCTCTGTAAACAAATATCAGACAAATACAGCAATATATCATGGTCATTAAATAATAAAAGACAATATATTTATTATTAAAAATAAATTTATTTCGGCATCTGTATTAAAAGGACAAATAGTTTTTATCATATAATTACAATGTCCTTTCTTATTTTCCATTTGAAATTTGTATAATATTGCTATACCTACTATAATAAAAATTAATGAAGACCAAGAGTGTATTCCGTAATGATAGCATCAATAAGTTTTAAGTTGGCATTACTTAAAAAAGAGAGGTAGAGATGGATGGTCCTGTGTTCCACCATCATAAACATCATCAAAAGTCGTATGACGTATGCTATTGTAATGATAGAGGAATCATTTTTATTATTTATTTATAAATTGTACTTAGTTAATCTTATCTAGAGCACGGTAGTGCGCAAGGCCGAGTCTGTTATTAAACAAAATAAAATATAATTTTTTGTTTTTATTCAATTTTATTTAATGTTTTGTTTCTCAGTCATTGCATGATTCTGACAGCAGAAGATTTATGATTGATGATGTTTATGATGGTGGAACACAGATCCATCCATCCCTACCCCTCTTTTTTAAGTGATGCCAACTTATAATTTATTGATGTTACCATTACGGAATAAGCCCCAACACTTATATTTTAAGATCAATAGAAAGAGATGGATGTAAAACAATATAAACTTATAACACAACTATTTTCTTGGCAATTAAAAAATGCTAAAATAATATTTTGGTATAGAGTAATATCATATATTCATCTTTACTTCATTTTTTAGTATTAATTAATTCATAGTACATAAACGAAATTTTATAAAGCATAAAATATATTAACAACAGTAATTTAAGATCAGTGGCACCAGCAACTATTTGCTAAGTCTAGTTGACGTACTGTATATAACACCACGATACACTTGTTGATTATCACTGTTTTTATTTCACACCTCTAAATAAAATTACAAATGGACTGTAAGTGGGGGAAACATTCATGTGTTTCCTTTACTTTGTTTTGAAAATAGACTGTTTCACTCAAACTGTGGCAATATTCGGGGGTTGGATTCAATACAAATGAACATAGTTTCAGAACGAATTCAACATTTTCGGTAACTAAGGCAGCAATCTTATGAACGCAAATTTGCAAAAACTTACAATACGTTCCAGATATCTTTGAATGAAGCTTTTGTATAAAGCAAGAATATTTATTTTTTATTTTTAGAATGCTATACAAAGAAATCAAAGTTTCTGATTTTGTACTAGAATTTGTTTAGTAAGCTCTAGTATAAATAGGGAAGAGTACTAAATATTAAAAGAGCTTATTTTATTTTCTATATTGAATACTATTCCATTATTTATGTCTTTAGATTAATTACTTAAAACGTTCATTTAACCTTACTTCCATTATTATACCCGTGGTTTACAAGAAAATTTTTTGGGTTTATTTATAAAGTAGTAACATCATTTGCCATTGTCAATCGTAGTTTTGCGTTTAGTTTACGCCAAGAAAATTTTGAACTTGATTTCTTTACAGTATACTATAAAAAAATAAAATAGTGGACCCAACAACGCCTGGTAGTTGGCCTATATTAACTACAGGTGTGAATGAATAGCTCTTCAGCTAAATACCAAAAACTATTGTTGTTGAACCAACTATGCGACATAGTTGTGATTTTATGTTTTTTCGAATTTTTCTCAAAACTATGAAGTTACTCCGCGTCGAATGCAAAATACTGCATCCTTCTAGCATGTCTAAAAGTGGGTTAGAATTTGTATACGTCAGTGAGTGAGTTACGCAAAGGGCTGTATATATATAAGGACTCGCTTTGTCACAAGGGGATGCACCTCTTGAACTGCGAGGCAGCCTTCGGTATTGGCTTTGAATTTTAGAAAGAATAAAAAAACGCATCCTTCTGGCATGTATAGAAGTAAAGAAGGTATTTTTGAGAGGTTTATGCAACTTAGAGGGGGAGGGGGGCTTGTATTGGGAAAATTAAAGTTTTCCCGTAAGTTTGAAGTTTTCCACGTCGAATGCCAAACCGCATGTTTCTAGTATGTCTAGAAGTGGGTTAGATTTTGTATACACGAGTCAGTGAGTTACATACAGGGCTGTATATATTATAGGACTCGCTCTGCTCGCAAAGGGGGCCCTTGACCTCTCAGGAAGACTTCAGCCATGGCTCCACATCGTTGACATAATGCAAAAAAAACCGCACCCTTCCAGCATGAATAGAAGTAAAAAAAGTTTCCATTTACGGAGGTCTTGCAACGTCTTTCAAGCAGAAGTCTACGCCATACTGGCTTGCGTCCGTGAGAACCTACGTAGAGGCTACATAAACCAGAACGTATGTATTCTTTCAGACAGTCAAGCTACTTTAAAAGCCTTGTCTAGAACTGATGTCACCTCAAGGGTAGTCAAGGATTGTTTGTAAGAATTTCTGAAACTGGCAAAACAGAACAATATTAAATTGATCTGGGTGCCGGGTTACAGTGGTTTCGAAGGAAACGAAAAAGCAGATACCTTAGCAAAGAAGGGAGTCGGAATACCCTTCTTTGGCTCAGAGCCTATGTTAGGAATTCCAAGGACTGCATGTAAACAGCAGATCAACGAGTGGTCAAATGTTAAATATCGTGATCACTGGGAAAAAGTACCGCGGCAAAAGCTCGGGAATGTACTGCTTCTGAGTGCAACAAAGAGGCTATCTCTCGACGCACTGAGGCTGAACAGGATGCAACTGCGGTGGGTTACCGGATTCAATACCGGAAATTATCCCCTACACAATGGGACTCCATAACGGGTCCATTATGTGCAGATTGTGTAGCATGGAGGAAGAAACATCCAGCCACATTATCTTTGACTGCGTACCTCTAGGTTACAGCAGATACAGGATATTTGGTGCATCTCACCCCGAATATATGAACCTTCGGGAGGACCTGATATGCAAGCTCCAAGCTATTGCCAACATATGCGAGCGAATCTCGTCAGACTGAGGTAGAATGGGGAGCCCAATGGACCATAAGGTGCAATACTTTGTGCAATACGAAGTGCAATACTTTTTAGACCCCAAGATGAATCAATCAATCAATCATATTCAGCATAAAGTAGTAAATGAATTATACATCATACAAATACAACTTTTTTAAACTACGATGTAGTTTAAGCAAGTATCAAATCAATCCAATTGATCAGTTAAAGTGAATTTGGACACTGTGTACTTCATACAGATAATACAGAATCGATCAAATGTTGTATATTGTACAAACATACACATATTGTTAGGTATCTGTAGTAAATCTGTTGCATTGAATTGCAGATTATGGCTATGTATCCATCATGTTTAACGCTTCTATGAACGGTATTTGTGCATATATTCTATGTTATATGCATAATTTTAGAAATAATACAAATCTATTGAATAAAATAATACTAGAGTTGCCAACGTGTTTTACAAAGATATTTTAACACAGTAAAATATATAAAAAATATATTTATTTAAAAAAAAAGTACTTACTAATAAAAGCAAAAATAATAATTCAAGACTTAGTTGTAAAAGCGTGGAGCAATTTATCTTGAAAATTTCTTTGATAATTAACACAATTTACAATTAACTATTCAATTATTTTTCGCTTGGTAGTGCGTTGCATAGTTCTATATAAGAACCTATTTTTTTTTTAATTGAAAAAATAAACTTACTTCTTCATGTTTTATCAACGCTTCCACTAAATTTGTATTAAAAAAATTAATTCTTTATATATTACCAACACTTTTTTACCACCTAATTTGTAACTTCTACCTAAATTTATACGGCAATTACAAGCTGGTAAAAAGTGAATTGCAAGATTTATTTACATAGTTGTTACAGGTCAAGCTAATAAAGCGTCCTAATATAAGATCATTGGTTGCAGTGTTTTACAATATTTAATTGAATCTGTACTGGACTCGCTACTAAATCTTTATTTACATCCATATTTAGATACCTTTATGAACACACTACATACGCCCTTTGTTATTTCGGTAACTATATGTTGTTACTTGAGTAGATAGATAGATTGGAGAGGCAGTCCTGGACGGGACACACTTCGACTATAAGGTCCATTGTGATGCCTAAGGATGTGAGGGGAGGACAAGGATTTTTTGTGTATATACTAGGAATTGATAGGAAGTGCGGCTGCAGCCAATTTTCATAGGAACTATGTCGATACTCATCTGGAATTCGTGAAGGAAACTGCAGAAAATCTTCACAAGCATAGCCGATTACTTCGTTTTTGTCCATACGCCGACAGTTAACCGCCCTCTTTTTTTTTTAATAATTGACAAACTGCCGATGTCGGGATTCGAACCCCTAACCTCTTAGTTCCAAGTACACACAACGCCTTTACAAGCGCGGCTACGTGACTGGTCTTCTTCAGTAACTATCAACAAACTCTTGTGAGATTATTTATTAGAAAAAATAAAGGTCATATGTAGTGTGTTCGCAAAGACATCTAAATATGAAAATAAATTAAGATTTAGTAGCGAGTCCACTACAAATCTACTTCGAAAATGTGAACTACAAATTAAAACACAATTTTTTAACAAAACACTCCTATTAATGATTAAATTGTTAAGGTATGCCTCTTAATGTAAATTAGCTGTTATATGATGTAAGCGAATTTTTATAAATTAATCGGTTCACAGTATTTATGCATTTTTACGCAAGTATTATTTACTAGGTAACATTGAAATCACCGAAATTGACTTCGGGCCGGGTTGAATTATTGAGTTTATCACCAGATGCCTCTGCTGGTGATATATGCCGGGCTAGTGATAATACCAGACCGGACTTTGGACTGGCATCCGATTTGTCAAATTGATCACAGGTTCCCTATACTGGTGATGGATGCCGGGCTAGCGATAACACCGGACCGGACTTCGGATCGGCATTCGATTTGTCGAGTTTATCACAGGCTCTCTCGACTGGTGATGGATGCCAGGCTACCGATTATACCGGACCGGATTCCGGATTCCGATCTCACTTATTGTCATAACTAATTTAATTGATTAGTGAGTAATCCTAGTATATGCATGTAGATATTGTAAATTTTGAAATAAGTATAGAATTAAAGTATTAGAGTAATTTTAGTGAAAATATACGGATAATGCTAGCTAGTATACGATAACAGTATAATTTCTCAAATTTCAATTTCAAATTATTATTCTGCGCTTACAAATAAACAATATTCTGTAAAACTATTATAATTAGTTATATTTCCAAAGGAACCAGAAAATTTGTATTGTTTCTTGGATATAATGGTTTACACTGTACGCCACTTGGACATGTATGCATACCTGACCAAGTGGCCGAGCGGTCTAAGGCGTTATGTCTGCACAGGATGCCTACTTGGAAACTGGGAGGTTATGGGTTCGAATCTCGCCTTCGCAGTTTGTCAGTTATTACGAAAAAAAGGGGGCGGTTAATTGACTAAACTGTCGGTAATTAATGAGAACTCTAGGTTTTTTGAAATAAAATTTCGAATTCGCCCCAATACCTAGATTAGTTTTTGTATTATAAATACGTATTTCGACTACAAAGTAGTCATCATCAGTATAAATTAGCTAGTCGTAATTTACTCTTTGACAATTACAAATAGATAGAAAATCGAAATCAATAGACAAAAAAAAATAAATACAAAGTTAAACAAAATAAATTAAAAACATAATAAATTTTATTGAAATTACTCTTCTTAAAATCACTTTCATTCGATTTACTCTTATTAAAATTACTCTCAGGATATGTTAATCGTTGCTAATTTGGTGACAGTTTCAAGACGTTTTTTGGTTGTGCCTTGCTTATATATGTTTGACCGACGATTAACTCTATTCTAAGATCACTCTTGATTGATGCTATGCGTTGCGCAGTAAACGCTTTTTATATTTTGACAATTAATTTTTCCGTAAAATTTTGATTAAATCTGAATTTGGAACCGGTCTATTGTCTAAATTCATAATATTTCTTTTGAATTTCTGAATGTAAATGTCATGGAGACTATATAATATAAAATGATATTACAGGTTACTATTTAATTATTTGATGTTTTTATTTTTATTTTTATGTAATTATTTTGCGAATTTTAACTATCACTTCAACTTCAACTAATTCCTAATTGAAAAATTGAAATTACTTATCATTTATTTAAAAAAATATTTTATTGGAAAAATACTTTGGCTGGAAATAATTTTTATAATAGTATAAATGCGTAATCTTTTTCAATTAAAAATCGCGCCTTTTACTCTCTGTTCCGGTGCCGAAGGAACACTACTGACATCTTATTTTTGACAATTATTTGTTTACATGGAGTAATGTATCCTTGTTTAGTGTACCTTGTTTAGTGTATCTATGCATCCAGCTCTGAAATTTTAAATCTTATTTTAAATCTTGGTTGATACATTTTCCTGCGTAGCTAATCGTCAATTACACACTCCTTGTATATATATATAATTTTTATAGAATAGAATATTTAATAATAACACATTTTCATTTTAATTAACATAACAGTAGTATTTTCTGTTTGTTTCTAGGTTACATAATGAGCATAAAAAAATACCCTATTTGTAATGTATGCAATTTAATCAAGATCGCTTTTATATAAACACTATTAAGTGCATGGTTATATAACACGTGCCAGATGTCAGTTACGCTCCAAGGAAGCAAAACCACAAGATATTATAAATGCACACGTCGTTCAGTGTATTAGCTACAATTTGTTAATGTTTTTATTTTGTAAATTAAATGAATTTTTAATAAATTGTTTGTTATACCATACAAAAATTTTATGGTTTATGATTTTTGGTCAATATTATAATTATATGAAATGATGTCCACATTAGATAAACCTTCTTTACACCCACCAAAAATGTATAAAAATTTTAATTAATTTGAATTAGCCAATTCGATATGGATGCACAATCGCATATAAACCATTTATAGAAATGTTTAGTGGGGAAGCGCATGAATATTGAATAAAAAAAACAAAAATTCGACATGGTCAACACGGAATGCAGGATTAAAGAAATTGAGAATAAAAATATCATCTTAATAAATAATATCATTCATATCATTTAATTGTATTCTACCAGCAAAATTTCAATTTATGAAAATTATCTATTTATTTTATTTCTTAATAATTTTTAGATTTGTGGAATTTTGAAACAGTTTTTAAAAATTTCAAAATCTTAACCTGATTTACGTCATTCTTTCTAAAAAATTCGTTTAAAGACATAAAAATACCAAGTTCTATTTATGGAAAGTATCTATTTATTTTATTTCTTAACAGTTTTTAGATTTGTGTAATTTTGAAACAGTATTTCAAAATCTTAAACTGATTTACGTCATTCTTTCCAGAAAATTGATTTAAAGACATAAAAATATCATGGTGATTCATTCGTAATAATAAATATTAGAGTTACTGAAAATATGCTCAGATAATAAATTGTAGTTAAATGTATTTACTTATTACAAATTTTTCCATTTTACGAATATTAACAGAGAAATTCAAGATAACATGTCTCTTTTTGCCCTCCCCTCTTTCCCCTTGTCCGGTTTTGCTCATTAATGAACTTTCAAATACAAATAGCCCTCTGAAAGCTGCAATTTTACGTTGATCGGAATGAAATTTAATATGTGATGTGCTATTTATATTTGAAAGGTCGTTAATGGGCAAAACCGGACAAGGGGGGGGGGGGCAAAAAGGGATATGGAATGTTGAATTTCTCTGTTAATACTAGTAAAATGGAAAATTTTTTAATATATATATATATATATATATATATATATATATATGTGGTGTGTGTGTCTGTATACGCTCTGAAGGTAGCAATTTTAAGTTGATCGGAATGATTTTTGGTATGTGATGTGCTATATATCTATAAATTTTAGTGGTGGTCATTTTCGATACCTACTAGGTATCGAAAGTATCTAGGTATCGTAGGTGGATACTAGGTATCGTAGGTAGGTTCGATGATTATTTGAAGATATTTTTACGAAATTGTGTTCGGTACAAAACCAATAACTATATATATCAGATCCAATGTAAGATACATCTTTCTTTGTTCTACATAAAGTTCGGAATGTTGGTATTGTACCAACCACCATTACGGTGTAAATCATCATAATTTTTAAATCTTCATGATCTTAATAATAATGACTTTTAGAATGATAAAAAATGACGTCACCTATATAGAATGATAACAAGTGTTTGAAAAGATTGTATGTGTATCAAGGAAATGTATAAAATAAACAATATCCATATGTTTTTTATTTAAGATATCATATCACCTGTGTTAAAAGGCACAAGTTCCTTTACCTTTCTTGTGGTTATTTGTATTTCTCAAGGTCAGGAAATCCCCTGTCACACCCCAAGTAAAACTGAATGTAAATAAGTAAAATGTAGTATAAGTAGTTTTTTATGCTCTGTAGGTAAAAAAAAACACAGATTAAGAAATTATTTTATTCTTTCTCGTTAATATTGATCTAAAGTGCTTCCAATTAAACTGCCTAGGTAAAACCTTTCTTTGGTTAAATATAATTATTCAAAACAGTGTTACCCTTCAAGAAAGGTTCTATTCAATGAAAATTTACTTCCTTTTTATAGTGAGTATCCATCTTAGTTTTTTTTTCTGGATTTTTTATAGCCATAGCCATAGTTATGGTTATCTCAGAATCATTGCGGAAATTGCGGATGGTATTTGTGCAATTCCACCGATTGAAGAAATCGATAGAGCGAGGGTTGTCTCATGTAAGTTAAAAAATGCTCGTTGGAACAATTTTTAAGGAAGCATAGAATTTGAATTATATTTAGAGATTTTTAAGTTATCGGCAACCATTTAAGTTATCGGCAACCATTTAAGTTATCGACCGGAACCATTTCTAGGAATAAATAGAATACAGACTACCACCACCCTAAACGAATGGGTAGATGCGCCTATGTACAAGAAATGGAAAGACACAGCAGGCTGAAGGCAAACCAAACAAATGATATCTGGGTACAATGCTGCGAGGTCAACCTGGTTTATTACCAAAAACCGGAAAGAGGTAAACTTTCTGGTTGGAGTCCTTATCAGACACTGCGGGCTCAAGAGGAAACGATCAAAGCATGATAGTGGAGGTGGTTAAGAAAATTGGTTAGGGGTCGGTAAAAAAGATTTAGAAAAGCCTACTTACCAGGCTTCGGCCTCCCCTCTACAACGAATACTTCTACTATCGGCAAGTGTTAGGACCCCGTATATGCTAATCTCATTTTATACATCGTCTTAGTTTTCTACTGAGTGTTTTGACAAAATCCACAATTCACATCCTAGTCGTAATCCTAGGTTTCTGAAATATTAATTGATTTTATTTTTAAAGTTAAAACACTTGAATACAATGTTTGGTTTTCCTTACATTCGAAAAGTGAGTGTAGAGTAAATAGAAAAAAATGGCAACTTTATATTATATTCTCAGCGCTTACAAAGCTCTAATAATACACTCTGAACACTTAGGAAACACAGAATATTTATTGAAATAAAGAAATGTTTGACATTTTCGTAAAATTATTATCTATTCGAGATTATGGTCTCGGAAACAAGATTTTACCCGGCGAAGACCATCCAAATAGTAATAATGGGTTTTAATAATAATTGAATACTGATCAATTGTGTATCATATTTACCTACGCACCATACTGAGTATGGTTTACTACACGATTGACAAGTTATTTTTAATTCATACAAAGGAAACCATTCAAGAAGTTTTGTTAAGATCTTACAATATGCAGCTAGCTGCTAGAATATAATACCTATGCATAAGGACAGACACAATAAAAACCCTTACTTTGAAACATTATATTATTATAATTATATTACGTTGTAGTTTGTGACGCAAATTTCAAGAACTAACTTTCCATTATGTCACTGACCTCCATATATGGACAGAGATTCCTAATTTCCATGATTAATATTAAGCATTGATGAATGACGATTAACAAACAATCAATGATCTGCCGAAAATGACAATTATTCTGTTCCAGTCGATTGTTGATTTATTAGATTTTGTAGAGTCCTTGTATAATTAAAGCTTAATATATTAATTTTGTTTATTGTTATATTAATGACTGCATTTGAATAGTTTTCTTAATTTTCTGCTAAATTTTCCGACTCCTTCCTCAAAACTGTATTCTTACATAAACTTTCACATCGCTGGTAAACTTCTATATAATTGAAATAAACTTCTATATAATTGTAAACTTCTATATAATTGTGTAAACCCACGCCAAAACTTTTGAATATTACAGCCTTTATTTAACGTCATTTTTAAATCTAAAGATAAATATCGACAAAAGTACATGAATATTGTTCTTAGAAATATATATATTATGTTGTCATGGTATAGGTATACTATGGTTGTTATACTATGTAGTTTATACTATGTTATGCCCATATATTTAAATCGTGTATGGGCGGTTTTGTCACGTAAATGCAGTCATTTAAGGTTCTTCGCTTGAAATTAATTAGTCAAAGCGGTGTTTATATTTTTTTGATTTATTTAATTCTTCTAATAACTCAGTAAAGGAAATTCATTATTTTAGTTTATAATAATATAAAAAGCTTATATATTGATAATTGTTACTTGTTTAATAAAATAAAGCAATTAAACGACTTCGTTATTTTGAGTTGTGTGTTTGGGTAGGTGGAAATCTCCAAAATACAAATTCTAGAATTTTTACCGTTGATTCATCTATGCGGTACTGCCTTTACGGGGCAAGGAATCGGCTACGGCTGTGTTTGCTTCATCTTCCTGACGTAGTTTCTTCGGCACCGTTTCTACAAAGTGCTTAACAGTGATCCATGTCTCCTGTGCTTCTTTGCATTTTAAAACAACCATGCCCCGTTAGAAACTGGGTGAGATAATATCACACCTCACCGTGCCCTCGGCTTATCCACTCATCCAGCGGTGAGTGGATAAGCCCTGACGGGACTTGGAATTTTTGTCCTTGGCTATGTTCACCCGCTTGAATGCGCCTCTTGGCGTCCTCGACAGTATATTATCCCATGTTCATCCGCCAGGATCTCTATCAGTGCTATTTCTACTATAACACGTAATGCATCGTATGCTATGGAGCGGTATCCAGAAGCAACTCAGGAGTGTTCTCCGGTACACAGCAAAGTCTAGCCCCTTCTGCCAGATTGCCGCTGCATACAACTAATGCCACGACCGTTGCTAGCAGAGCTCTTCTGGACTGTCTAGGGCCTCCAATATTTGGCATGTGTCGTGCTAGTTCTGGCAAAACGTTGGCTGCTTTAACAGCAGCCTACTCAATGTGCTGTTTGAAGTTGAGCCTTGCATCCAGCATCACTTTCAAGTTACCGTTATGAGGTTATGTCGTTATCATGCTGTCACCCACATTTAGCGACACGGTTTCTATCTTTTTACTGGTCGTGAACAGGACTGCCTCGGTTTTGTGGTGAGCTAGTACAAGACCAACATAACGCATTCATCGTTGCACCAACTCATAGGGTTCCTCAAAAATATGGTTTATCTCTCCCATAAACTTAGCCGGGATGACCAGCCTTGCTTCGTATGCTAAGGCTATAATTGCGACTCTTTTTGGCAGCTCTTTCTTCATAAGAACCTCATACATGGTATTCTACAGAAGCAAACCCAGCACCAAGCCCAAAGGAATACCCCCCGAGACTTTATATTAGTTTGGACCATATTTTGTGTCGTATGCTAGCTGTTTTCCATCGAAGTAGCTCTTTATCATCCTCTTCAGATAGACCGGCGCCCCCAGTTCATTGAGCGCCAGTCAGATACTACCCCATCTAGTGTAGTTGAACGCAGTTTTTAACGTCCAGTGTCGCTCGCAGGCAGTACTTCTTGCCACCCCTCTTCCAGCGTGTCCCATGCATAGCCGCTTGGACAGTTTTAAATATATTACTTATTTATTCAAGTACTAAAATCTTTCTTTGAAAAAATAACATTCAAAATTATAGCAAAATATTTCCTAGTTTTCACCAGACATTCTACCATTTATCCCGATCGATGACACATCGTCTGTTTGATCAGCGATTTACATCATATGAAGATCATACAAAAAATGCGTGGATAGACTCCAAAGATGAAGAGTTCTTCAGACGTGGTATCCGAATGCTGCCTGAGAGATGGGAAAAAGTAGTTGCATGTGATGGACAATACTTCGAATAAACGTAATGTACCGTTCTGTCACAATAAATTCCTAACTTTTGATAAAAAACGGCGGAAACTTAGTTGTACTCCAATAATTATAACGGCAATGATATATTTTTAATGTATCATAATAATTTTTAAGTGTTTAGATATATTACAATGAGTTTTTGATTCCAAGTCACGACGAAAATTTGTGAGCCATAAGAGTCTGCGTATAAAATCTATGAAAAACGTCATGTCCAAACCATTTTTCTAAGAATTTTGAGAATATACCAAAAAAATATTTGTTTACAAAAATACTGATTTTCAAATCTAAAGTTGGAAAATTCGTTTTCTATAGAAGTCAATAGAACTTTCTGAAAAATTTAAAAAAGTTTGTGAATCTTTAATTTGTTAAATTTATTAATAAAATGTAAATTTAAATACAAGTAAATTTTCTAAAACTGATATTACAATTTATGATATGAAATTTCAATCAAAATTTTAAATTAATGGATTAAATTATTCTGTTTCATAAAAAATTTATATCGCTATTTCATATTATATACTTGTGCTTCCTGGTTGGTGGCGTTAGTAAATACATGAAATTGTCCCATTTCTTTACTACAGAATAATCAGACCATGTACACGGAAGTCAATGGTTTATATATATATTTTTACAAATGTTACCGTAAGGTCGACATACAATTTGATAATATACATATTATATTTTATTTTACACTTGTTTTAGAGTTTTAGACTTACGTTTCTTTTACTACAACTTACTATATTCATTGAGTGGTTGTGTAAGAAACAGATGTTATTATTTCTTCTATTACATTCAATAAATTTATACGAAGACATTGAATGTATGTACTTCAAAACATTTATATTTTATAACACAGGTGTGACATAGAAAACCTCCTTGTGTATTTACGTATATAATTAGTTGAAAATCAAAGGACATATATAAACATATATAAACATTTTTTTTAAACTTATTTTTCTATCTTATGGGAAAATTTATCTATGGGATAAATGGGATAGAAAACGGCTCATGGGTTAATTTAGATTTTATCCTCTTATTTGTATGTTTTTACATACATCTTATCTTAATCTATAATTTGTTATCATCTATATATTCATATATTTATATATCAATATCAATTTACATATAATACATATATTATAATTTTTTGTTAGTTAATAAAACGAATAAACCGATTTCGAGGTGCTTTTCACCAGAGGGTTCGGAATTTAGCTGATAGAATAGTAATATATGCTATAAATATATATTAAAACTGATATATGCCAGTTTAAAAAATTTTATAATCGATTTGTGCCTTATTCATTCGGTTTTCGAAAAAAATTTTCGAATAAAACTTGTTTCTATATTTATAATGAACAACTTTTATCCGAAGCATTTTTTTGAAAAGCTAATCAATAAGGCACAAATCAACAATAAAATTTTACAAACTGACATCAATAATCTCAGTTTTTATCAAAGTTAGAAAAAATCGTCGTTTTTAGACTGTGGTTTTCGACCATACTTCTTGACCGAATTATTAAGTTATGGTACTCATTCCACGCAGAATTCAATGTTCTTTCATTGGTTATACTATGATTTTCGGCTAAATGCACCATCTAGGAGTTATAGGCGGCAAACACAAAAAATTATGAGGATGTTCCGAGATCATCCGTGTTAGCATTTTTGTGTTTTTCATTTTTGTGTACAACACCGCCTTTTGCATCATACCTCACTGTTTGGAATCTCTACTGACTGGCGTATCGCAGAATCGCGGCCGAAAAATAATCTATGAGATCCTTTTATTTTTTTACCGACCCAAACCAATAATTTTAAGAAGGGGAATTTTTCGCTACCGTTTGTACACCCTTAACAAATTCTGAACAGCTCGTTAAGAACTGTCTGTCGCCAGTGCTCTTCAAAACTATTGAATCAGATTGGCTGAAAATATGTAGGCAGCCTGAAGATAGGGTTTAGATGATAAAAATTCCTTGACAGCATGATCAGAATTTATCGGCAGTATGTACATATCTGAACTGTACATATTTTCATCCAATTCGGCCTATAGATTTCGAAAAAAACGAGGGATACAAGCTAAAAAAACCTTAAGATTAGGATCTAATTTATTGAAAAGGGGGATCAAGGCACAACAAAAATCTGTCACCTTCTCAGCCTTAAGAAATTTATTATTACTAAATCATTTTCATTATATCTTGCTTAGTTTAAAATGTTGAAAACATTTCTTAAGATAGTTTTTAGCTTTAGGTGTATGAATATTGTTGGGTTTTTAAAAGTAAACTGTTTCTTAAAGTTTTGTGGATTATTTAAAAGATCAAAAACAATTCCAAACGAGAAGTCTGTATTGAGTTGAATATAAAATGAATTCTTTGGTAAGTCATTTGCCGTGGTTGTATCGTTCACTTCATTGTTTCGAAGTTTTAAAATTCTAATACGCCTAATTTTTTTTTGGGAATAAGTGTTCTTGTTTGAGAAAAGTTCAAGAACTAATCTTCTAATGTGTAGTTGATTATTAATTACAAATGTTTGTTATCAAAGTTTAAAAATGAAAAAAGAAATAAAAAATATTTCAATATGATTGATTCTATTAAATTTCATGTTTGTGAAATCAATATCAATGTATTATGATATTTATTATAGACTAGCAGCTTTATCTACACTCGTTTATCACTAAATAGCGCTCATATTTCAAAATTTTATAATCACTTATTAGGTTTATTTATTAGGTTTTCGAAAAAATGCTTCGGATAAAAGTTGTACATTATAAATATACTAACAACTTTTATTCGAAACATCTTCCCAACAACCGAATGAATAAGAAACAAATCAACTAACAAATTTTGAAAAATGAGTGTTATTTTGTGCCTCATACTATGAGTATATAGAGTATAGACTATAGTATTTTCAACACAACTATTAATCTGAAAAAATATTTGATTGGTTTAGTGAGGGGTGTATAAAACGACAGATGGCCACTTAATAATCTGTGATCTTTCCGTTTATAAGTACCTACTTTTAAAATTTTTGATCAATGCTGTGATTTTATTTATGTAAAAATATGTATGTAAATTAATTATTATTAATATCCCACTTATATACTTTTACTATAATAATATGTATATTGTTATATATACACTGGAAGAAACTCGTTGAACATCGACACAATTCACAATTTTTTTACAAAATTTATATTACTTTCTTAAAAAATATACTTCACATCGTCTACTCTAGAATAATTATGATTAGAATAATAATTATAGTAAAATTTTTTTTAAGAAGAAATCACTCAGTTAAAAAATTAATAGATTAGCTACCAATGAATAGATTAGCTATCCATTTTAGAATAGAAATTGTTTGACAGATTTACCAAATAGAGAAGTTGGGTTTTTCTTCCAACCCCCATAAAATTTATCCACTTTCAGAAGGTGTTTTTACATGGTGTCTGGATTTATCATGGAACTGTAAGAGGCATTATACAAGCCTTTCTCAGTGAATCCTAATTCAATTCTATAAGAAAGTGACCCTTCAAGTCACCCTTCCAGGTTTTCATGCCGTAGAAAGCTTTCATGCACTTATGGATTTACTATTTCCGACCTATTAGTTAATCCGACCAAAAACATAAATGTAAGAAAGGGCCGAGTTTTCGGGAAAATCCTTAATGTAATAGTTCCTTCTTAAAAAGTGATGATATGAGAGTAATGACCGAGCTATTTACAAAGTAAATAGCTCTAGACTTCATATAATAGTTGCTTGTTAAAAAGTGATGATATGGAAGAAAGGACCGAGCTATTATAAAGTAAATAGCTCTAGAGTTCAGATAATAGTTGCTCTTTGAAAAGTGATGATATCCCATTAAAGAGCCGAGCTATTTACAAAGTAAATAGCTCGGTAAACTATTAACTAAAAAAAATAATGAGGGGTAAATTGATTAAATGTAAGAAAAAATTTGGTTTAAAATTATTTCATGTTTTTAAAATTTTATAACGCGGCAAGTTTTAAAATATTGGAAATCAGAAAAAATAACTTGCCGCGTTATATAAAATTTTAAAAACATACTAAGGGAAAACTTATGAAATAATTTTAAACCAAATTTTTTCTTACATTTAATCAATTTACCCCTCATTATTTTTTTTAGTTAATAGTTTACCGAGCTATTTACTTACCGAGCTATTTACTTTGTAAATAGCTCGGCTCTTTAATGGGATATCATCACTTTTCAAAGAGCAACTATTATCTGAACTCTACAGCTATTTACTTTATAATAGCTCGGTCCTTTCTTCCATATCATCACTTTTTAACAAGCAACTATTATATGAAGTCTAGAGCTATTTACTTTGTAAATAGCTCGGTCATTACTCTCATATCATCACTTTTTAAGAAGGAACTATTACATTAAGGATTTTCCCGAAAACTCGGCCCTTTCTTACATTTATGTTTTTGGTCGGATATCAATAATTTTTGAAAGGCTTAAATATACGAAGCCAAAGGCTTCGCACAAAACGCGTAGCGTTTTGTTACTCTTCGCATATGCTTCGCGTATGCTATGCGTTCCTTTCGCTTCGTGATACTTTACTCTTTTTAGATTCACATTTACAAAGGAGACCGCTTCGCGTTCTATTACGTCAACTGGCTCTGGTCGCTTTTTGAAGGGCTAAAACATCAATATAGTATGGTTGTAGTATAATATTGGGGACAATGGGAAATCAAACCCTTGAAAACAAAAAATTCAAAATCGATTCATAAATGACGGAGTTCTGAGGTAACACGCATTAAAAATTGTCCTGCAATTTTTGTGTTTTTATTAATAAAACAATTAAATGTGTAACACTTGTATACCTAACATATATGAGATTCTGTACAATATTTTGTACAGTATGTTTTTATTAAAATTTTATGACGCGGCAAGTTAATTTTTCTGATGATTTCAAATATTTTAAAACTTGCCGCGTTATAAAATTTTAAAAACATACTAAGGGAAAACTTACGACATAAATTTCAACCAAATTTTTTCTTATACTTAATTTACCCCTCATTTATTTTTTTAATAAATAGTTTACCGAGCTGTTTAGCTTGTAAATAGCTCGAAACTTTATGGGATATCATCACTTTTTAAGGAACAGCTATTATTTGAAGTCTAGAGCTATTTACTTTGTTAATAGCTCGGTCCTTTCTCGTATATCATCACTTTTTAAGGAGCAACTATTATATGAAGTCTGGATCTATTTATTTTGTAAATAGCTCGGTCCTTTATCCCATATCATCACTTATTAAGAAGCAACTATTTTATTAAGATTTTTTCGAAAACTTACCTTTCTTACAAACGGAAAATTTAACAACTTTAATTGTAATTAAAATAACATATGAAGCATATATCGATCTGATTTGTTGACAAGGTTACCGCCTCCTTTTTGATTAGATAGACATTTAGTATTTAAATAAAAATTGCTAGTTTAATATATCAGTATGTTTTAATACTCCAAATAGAAAACATTGATTGTTTTATTGTATTGTTACAATGTAACTTTTTTTAAGTAAACAAGTTGTTTAAAAATAAACAAGTTTATTTTCAATTAGCAATTCGTAATGATGAAGAATTAAATAAATTATCTGTTGTAACAATTGCTCAAGGCGGTATATTACCAAATATTCAAGCAGTGTTATTGCCAAAGAAAACTGAAAAGAAAGCATAAATTTTATACATTGGATTATTGATAATAATATTCATCGATCATATATCATAGGCCTTTTATTAAAACGCCACAAATTAATGTGAAATAAGAGTGATATATTTTTTATTAAAATAACTATATAAAATTTAGTATATATAAGATGTTATTTGATTTGTTTCGATTATGACTTCTAAACTAATCGTTTATTACAGATAATTGATTATCAACGTTATAGTCTTTGAAGAAATGGCTTGACCCGTTGGCTCCACTTCCTTCATTCGTTACGCAGGAGCTGCGTCAACTTAGCGAATTTCCTTAGAATACATAAATCACTCTCTTGCGGTCATATTTTTAGTCTGATCAAAATGCCTTAAGGCAGTTTAAGGGGTGTTTTTCCCATTTTCGGAGGTTTGCGTTATAGGTAAAAAAATTTTTCAAAGTGTTCTGTTAACTTGACTTTATTTCGGGTCGATTGGTCAAAATTCCATCATTTCATCATATATAGAACTGAAAAACGTAATTTTGGGGGGTGTTTTTTCAATTTTTCGGGAGTTTGCAAAAAAAATATTAAGTTTTTCGAAATAACTTCCTAATTTGTAGCTATTAAGCGTCGATTGCAAAAAACTGCATCTTGTTGTATGTATAGAACAAAAAGGTTGGTTTTGGGGGTGTTTTTACCAAGTTCGAAGGGTTGTGATGGAAAACAACCGATCTTTCTATCATGAATAGAAGTAAAGAGGTAAGTTTTAGGGATGTTTTTCCCATTTTCGGTGTGGTTGCGATGTAGGTAATGAAATTTTTCAAAATATTCTGTTAATTTTGACGTTATTTCGGGTCGATTAGTGAAAATTCAAACTTTATAGCATTTATAGAACAGAAAAACATAATTTTGGAGGATGTTTTTCCAATTTTCCGAGGGGTTGCACTGAAAAAATTGAAGTTTACTGTTTTTTATCGTCAGATTGAAGCAATTTCACGTCGAATACAAAAAACTGCATCATTCTAGCATAAGGGCTTGGTTATAAGAGCTTTAAAAAATTTTTGACGAAGCTGCAACGGGCAATGCTAGAAATAAATAATAATTGATCAATGTATCAATGTAAAATATAATCAAAAAGTTAAAAACTTTTAAAATCAATGCATACTGCTGTATTCAAATTGCAATGTCTATTTCTATATGGTATAAAAATTAATAGGTATATATGATATATATCGATTTCTACATGGTAGTTTGCGTTGAACTAGTCTTAAAACAAAAAAATGTTAAATTTTCCACTTTTCCGATACAAATTTCCAGTTTTCGCAATTTTCCCGTCGGTGTGGGTACTACAGCTATCTACATGCCCAATATCAACTTTACAGCATATCTGGAAGTAGCTCATAATTTTGATATCTAATACTTAAGTTTTTAAGGCGTTCCCGCGAATTTTGCGTTTTTGAAGTGAAATAACTTTTTAACGGTTAATTCGTTAACGTTGATTGAAAACATTGGTTCTTATAATTCCGTAAAGTATCTATATTCGAAATATCAACCCTGTAGCTCTTTCCGTTCAAAAGATACAGCACCCAAAAAATGAGCCTAAATTAAGGTGTAGTAATAACACTGTAGTGAAAAGTCCGAATGTCTCCCTTAAATCTCGGCCTTGCGCACTACCGTGCTCTAGATATAATCGAATGCTAATATAATCGAATAAATATTTTTGAGTTTCTCTAAAATAAAACTTATTTTGGATACTATTATCATTTAGCCAGATAGAGCTTTTGCTATCTACATAATTTGCAACAAGGTCTTCGCTCATCAGGTAACAAATCCGTTACTATGGGTTTCAGAATCATTTTGATCTCGGAATATCCGCGAAGTTCAATGCGTATCCTTGTACAATGCACATTTTTAGGTGGTTTCTGAAGGTGAATAGAAGATTAAGGTCTTTGCTTTGCGCGTATCGTTTCTGCAACCTTTTGTATCTTTGACATCTACATTGTGTTTCGGGTAGTGTCTTATTTTAATGGAGTATATATTCAAGTTAAGTAAACCAAAATCAAAATTTCTTGTCTCACATGGGTCATTACTTGACGAAAATCCATTATAATTATTAAATTAAATAAATTTATTTGAGATTATCGTAACAATTGTTACGAAAGTCTTTCATGCTTGTTTTATTTAATGTATACTTTGTATAATAGTGACCATAAAAAAGAGTTGGTATTATTATATTTTTTTCAGAAAATGTTTTAATTAAAAAAAGAAAATAATAATAATTGGTAGGTACCCTGTATTTACTCTATCTCTCTTCCTACCCCTCACTCAGAGGTGAGGCAAGTCAAACTTTGCCCATCTTTGTTTTATTTTATTTAATAAACAAAATTTCATTTTTCCTATAACAAAGTAAAATGTAATTATATTTAAAATTATTCCTAGAACATTTGTTTGTATTTTATAAATACGTATTTCGACTACAATGTAGTCATCATCAGTATGAATTAGCTAATCGTAACTATCTCTGGGATATGGATTCAGAAATATGTTGCTTGTTGCTAATTTGGTGCCTGTGTCACAATGATATTAAAAAATTCTGTCCTTTTATACGATTTGGCTGAGGGTATAATCTGACTTGAGGATTATTTAAGTTGCCTGACTACTGGATTAGATGTGTGGAAAGCCCCACCTATTTATTGGCGGTATTCTTTGGTGACTATGCGGCGTTCTGTTTTGTCACTAAAGTGAGTGTACCTACTTTAACCTTGACATTCAGGCATTGGATTTTTATTTTTATTTTTGAAAATGGTTTAATTTTATTAAATCAGAATTTGGAATTGGGCCATTGTCTAGATTCATTATTTGTTTTCTCAATTTGTATATGTAGATGCTTTCGTATGCATCTAATTCTGTGGTGTTTTGCACCGATTTAAGTAGTTTTAGATTCGATTTATCAATTTTATGGTTGTTCTCAATAACGTGCGCCGCTATACACGATTTTTCGGTTCTCCCAAATTTCACATGAGCCAGATGTTCTTTGATTCGAATACCGATTTGGCGACGGCTTTGACGAACGTAAATTTTCGAACAGTTTTGACAATTAACACCATATATGCCCGATTGTTTTTCATTACTAATTTTATCCTTAGGGTTGCCCAGTAACTGTTTGATTTTATTTTTACTAACAAGCGCAGTTTTTAAGTTTTGGTCCCTTAATTCTCGAGTGATTTTATTTGTGCATGGACGGAAGTATGTTAGTTTGCACCATTTAGTTTGTTCAACGTTGCCAATTTCTGGTGTTAGTGCGGTGGAATTGTTTCGTGCAATTTTAAATTTAGTTCTGCGGACCAAATTATTTGTTATGTTAGAGTCGAAGCCATTAAAGATTGCAACTTGTTTAATGAGGTTTATTTCTCTAAAGTTATTTTTAATAATCTTTATTAATAGTAAAATGTGTTTAAACCCTTTTAAACACAAACTAAAGGTGCCTTTTTCCGTTTTTTTGTTAAATACTAAAAAAGTGGACGACAAATCACAAAAAATTTAAATCGGTAAAAAATTGATCATGTTAACAGCATTTTAAAATGTACGCAAAGGAACTTGCCTTTTGAAATTTCCTAAAAAAGTTTTGGAAAAATCTTTAGGTTTTTATAATTTTTTGTGACTTTAGTTGTTTAAATTGCCTTTTTTTAAAAATATTAATTCATATTAATATTTTTCAAAAAATACATAGGGCCAGAAATGCGTTTGAAATTTCCCAAAATCTGAAAAAACTATTTAAAATTTGAAACAAATAACAATTTTTCGCAAATTTCTAAACATTGTTAACATCAATTTCGCACTTTTTTGGGCAAACAAGGAAATTGTTAATAAATATTTGTAGAATATAGAAATCCAACTTTTGAAGGAAGAGTTTACCTTGCGAAAAATCTGTGCAGATCCTTTTTTTGTAGACAAAATGTATAGTTGACACGCACTTTGAGGCTTATACACATTTTCATCACCTTTCTCTGTAGCCAAAATACCATCTTCGGAGTCAAGTTGGTATTTTTTTGTATTATATTTATTCAAGCTTGCTTAATTTATTTATTCGATATTTATTCGTATATTATAAAGTGTATACAAAAATATTATATAAACATGTCGGCAATATTAAATATTTGTATTTAATCTCTGAAATTATAAGTACCTTTATTTGTATTACATGATGGTGTATTTACATATGTACCCATTTAGTACCTATGCATTATGGCTTTCGAAGTTTTTATGATTAACACTGATAATTAATCGACACGTACGTATACTCAAATGCAAAATATTTGATTCAATCAATCATAATCTAAAGGTACGTTCAGGTCATTACAATATAACATTTAAACTGGTGCATTTTTATTTATTTTGACTGTATGGTAAAATTATGGTGAAATATTTTTTTAACATGAAGTTCCGGTGAAGTACATAAAAAATTCTACGTAGCAGCAATATAGACTAAGGGACTTTTCGGGATTAAATGACTGAGATTGAAAAAATGAGAGCTTTTTCCATCGTTGTTGCCTCCGCAACTCCCCCGTAGTAGTTAGAATTTCGATAAATCCCCAATTATTGGATACCTAGAAAGCGTTAGGAACATACGTTTTACATTTCAAGTTTCTTGAATTTATAGTCGGGAGTTTTTCAGTAAGCTATGATGGTTCACTTAACAAAGAGTAAAGACTGATTTGATCAGGAATAACAGGAGCCATAAGCACGTGTCTCTTGGTGGCAATGGAGTGCAATACAAAAAATATACCTTCAATCGGTTATGTAAAGTTAAAATATAATCTCCATAATTTCTCTCATTTCTAAAAGCTTCTACATATATAAACTTGCTTTTATAAATATATTCGGTAAAAATCGTTAGTAGCAACATTGTAGAGATAATACTTAGTTGTTTTAGACCAGTGACTCTCAACCTTTTTTTTGTCGCGGCACACTTTTAACGATTTCAAAATTTGACGACACACAAAGAAAAAGATAAGTTTAAAAGTTGTTTACTTACCTATAATAACACTGTGTAAAATAGTTTATGATAATAATTTTGAATGTAAAATAAAATAATATGTACTACAAAAACAACAGTACGTTTATTAAGGGATTAATTACAAGTTAATAATAAGAATGCTTTTAATGATAATTTTGAGCTTGATGATTTTTGATAATTTCATTTAAATTTGGTTGTAAAAATGGCAATGCTACTCTCATATCATCTTCTACATTTAACAGTCTCGATCTTTTTAACGAATTTCCCCAAAGGAAATCAGCTATTGTTTTTGTACCAATGTTGGAATTTCGTAAAAATTTCTTCAAATGTCCATCGATCCTATCTACTAGATGTCAAATAAAATTCGTTACGCAGGAGCAGCGTCAACTTAGCGAATTTCCTTAGAATACATAAATCACTCTCTAGCGGTCATAATTTCAGTGTGATCAAAATGCAATATAATATCTGATATGACTTAAGTATTTGCAAAAATTAAATTCATTAATAGCCCAAAAAAAAAAACCGGTTATAGTTTATAGTTACTATGGAAACGACAATCAAAATTGTTTACAATTAAATATATTTTATGTATTCGTGTCAAACAAACACAAAATATTAAATATCTCTCTGAATTTTAGAATAATCGAAAAAAGTATAAGGAGTAAAGTTGTAGAAAATCAAGTTTGCTACAATTCATTACTATCATTTTTATCAAACTCTAATGTGAACAGAGATATTGAGAATTCTAACTTTCAATCTTTATTTGTAAATATTTCTGTAAATATTAGTGTAACAGAAAAATGATAAGACTCAAAATTACAGTAAAACTTAGTAACTACAACTTAACTCCTGATAAATTTTTCGATTTTTCAATTATTAAGGGAGATAGTCAAATTTTGTGTTTTCCTCTCCCTCTAAACCCTCTTTCCCTCGTCCGATTTTACCCATTAACGAACTTGATCTTTAGAATACCAAAAGCGACTCAAATACCCAATTTCATTCCAATCGGAATAAAACTGTGACCGCTAGAGAGTCCACAGTTGTAGGTACAAAGTTTTACTGTAATTTGGTTTCTTATCATTTTTTTGTTATACTAATATTTACGAAATATTGACGGTTTGAGATTGAAAATTAAATTCCTTAATACCTCTGTACACATTAGAGTTTGAGCAAAAATGATAAGGTGATGAATTGCAGAAAACTAGATTTTCTACCCTGCTCCTCTATTCGCATGAGGGGCGCATGCCAATATTCCTAGAGTGTTTTTGTGATTAAAATTTCAATTCTTTACATCGGCATGCAATTTACAAACACGGTCCCCTTTCATTTTTTTCATTATTTCGTAACCCATTGAGCCCTTTCGGCCGCTGTAAATTGCATGCCATCAATTATTAGAGCTTCAATTTGTTTGTACTACTCTAAGTTACAAAGGCAGGCAGTATAATATCACGGAAAAACAAAAAAATTCTCAACAAAAAGAAAATCTTTTCCTTATGACCGGAAAGCGTGCGGCGGCAAAGAATCCGCCTTTCTTTCATATTTTTGGGTTAATTATTAAGCCTTAAAAAGGCATGGGGTATGAAATGGGAGAACGTCACCTGACAACATCTCCTGGTCTAGTTTTAGAAAAAACATGGATTTTAATTTTAAAATGATAATAATACCTCTATTACGGTATAAAATATAGCCTGTATATATTCCGAGTAAAATGTAATAAACGTTTAAATAATTGTAAAGCCGAAGGAGACCGTTTATTTCAGTAAAAAGTATGTAAAGTTTGAAATCTGAATACTAAACGAAATTCTACAGCTTTATAATTATAACAAAATTTCCTTATCGCTCCTAAGTCATCAAAGCTAGTCTGAAGTTTCTATTTAAATATTACTGAATTGACTATCTTAATTAATAGATTGGTACGTTATGATTATTACATATCTAAATATATAATTGCAATACACATACACATATCACATATATGGTGACATAGCAGAACAGCTGCCATCAATGCTATAGTGTGACGCTATAAGGGCAGGTGCGAATGGTGAATGTACACCCTTATAGCGGTACCATCATTATGATGACTATATACACATATATATACACACATATACATACATACATATATATATATATTTATATATATATATATATATATATATATATATATAATTTATAGATATGTTTTATATAAGAGGTTTTATAAAAATCCAGACTTATTTACATCAACATACTTGAATCTACCAAATCCAGTAAATGCGTGAGTTTTTTAACCAATATTTTTCGTAATCAATGAGGAAATTTCGGTGCATATTTTAGTAGTTATACAACTAGTCCAAGTGGCCGAGTGGTCTAAGGCGTTATGTCTGCGCAGTATGCCTACTTGGAGACTGGGAGGTTATGGGTTCGAATTCCGACATCGGCAGTTTGTCAATTATGAAGATAAAAAAAGGGGCGGTTAATTGACTAAACTGTCGGCGTATGGACAAGAACGAAGTAATCGGCTATGCTTGAGAAGTTTTTCTGCAGTTTCCTTCACGAACTCCAGATGAATATCGGCATAGTTCCTATCATAGTCGGTTGCAGCCGCATATCCTACCAATTCCTAGTCTAAACACAAAAATTCCTTCCATTCCACTCACATCTTTAAAAATCAGTGTAATTTGTTGATAGAGGAACATAGAATTTTCTCCTCAAACAACTTCCTAAACGGAAACTTTTTCTGATTTTTAAATGTTAATATCACAACATTTAAAAATGTTGACGAGTTAATTTTTTCATATCAGTATTTGATTAAAATTCAAAGACATTTGTCGATATCGTATACGCTAGTCTTCTATTAGTTGGTCTTACGTTACCTAAATGGAATTTGGACAAATATCGTATTGTTGACGCTTAAGTATACACAAATAAATATATATGAATAATAATTTCGACAGAAATAATACTGTCAAAGTAAAAAATAAGAATGATATGAAAAAGTTGGCTCTTACGTCACAGTCGTCTTTGGTGTAGCGGTGACCATGCTGGACTAGATATCCAGAGGCCCGAGGTTCGATTCCTGGTTGACGAGTTAATTTTTTCATATCAGTATTTGATTAAAATTCAAAGACCGTTTTCTATATCGTATACGCTAGTCTTCTATTAGTTTGTCTTACGTAACCGAAATTGAATTTGGACAAACATCGTATTGTTGACGCTTAAGTATACACAAATAAATATATATGAATTTAAAAATACTTTAGTACTTATATTTGTTACCACACTACAGGAACTGCCTTGTTGCGATTGTTAGTATTAATTATCGGCTTAGGGTCTCTATTCGAAACATGTTTCTCGATTCTACAGTGCCATAAAATTGGTATAGTTTTGTTGAGTTTGTTTATATAATAATGAAGCTAGAGCTTAAGTTTAATAGACTTTAATTTATTAGACAACATATGTATTAGTGCTGAGTAAGGCTCACACCACATATAGATCGTTACAATGGGATACAAAAGTAGCACAAAAAATTTTTTTTTCAAGAGTTTGTAGTTGATTTGTACCCTATTTATTCGGTTTTTGGGAAAATGTTTCAAACAAAAGTTGTTAGTAAATTTGTGATGACCAACATTTCTGCAATGCTTTTTTCGAAAACGAATGAACAAGCCATGTACACTCACGATAAAACACTAAGTTATTATATTGCCGACGCATGCCGAACCTTTTCTAACTGGAAGCTTTCCTTAAACATATTTTATTGCAACTTTATTAGCATTTTCCTAGATCCACTGTGTAATATCAATGTTCATTTAGAAAAAAATATTATGAATAGGACAACTGTTTAAAGAATCACTGTTTTTTCATTAAACATAGTGTATATAACAAACTATTGGGTGTAATATCAGCTGTTTCGTTCTGAACATTATTGTTATGTTTAGATTATTTATGATTGAATTCCGCACGCGATTCTTTTGTTAAAATACTAGACTTTTTTTTTATATGGAATTGAAAGTGAAATTTGTTAGTTATCCCATAAATGAACACACACAAAATATTGTACTTCATAAATGAACTACGTAGTTCACTTTCCTTCATATTGAACTGGTTTCAATGTCATAATAATTATTTTGTACAAAACGTTTCAGTAATGGATGCACCCGTTTCACGAGATTTATACAAATTATTTTTAAATTTTAAAAATTATTTTTATGATCTTTGTAAACACATTTTCAGGGCACCGATGGAAAACAAATATACGGTATGGTGATTCTTGCATAATTGTTTTCAAATTTATTTATAGTTTTAATATTTATTATTATCTTATAGTCCAGTCATTATATACATTTGGGAATGCAAGTGAACTGAGAAAGCTGATTTTTGGATATTGTGTGTGAGGGAGAGGGGCTTCGAAAATCTTAACTCAATCTTGTTAACCAAGATTTTCTATGTGCATTCTCCATCATCTTGAAAAAAGGGTTTAATTTTGTTTTTTTGCAATAACTCGGCTCTCCGTCTCGAGATACGAAAATTGTGATGGAATACTTTTTTATTACTATTTTTACGCTCTACAAGTTTGATCATATATATTTTTCACGTACCGTTCATCGTTGTTGAGATATCGAACGAGAAAGTAAAAAATTCAGGTTTTCTTCTTTCCCGTGATAGATACCAAAAAAATTTGTATTATCAAACTTGTAGAGCTTGTTAATATCTGCAACGTATTTTTTTAATTTTTTTTTCAAATTTAAAAAAGAGCGGTAAGATTTATTTATTTTGATAAAAAACATAGTTTAATTTCTATTTAAAAAAAACACAATTAAATTAAATTGGTGAATGGTCCACCACCTGATTGTAATTATGGTTAAAAATTTTTCGTTTTTTAATAAATCTAAACAATCTTAAACGGAAGTATAACATTGTTTCCTTTTTTTGAATTTTTTTTTTATTATCTTCGAATAATATTATAAAAATTCCCTAACATAAAAGATTTAAATGTAAATCTACACCCCTAAATGCTTTTTGTTTAAAGAGTGCAGTCGACCATATCGGAAACCGAAAGTGGTTAAATAGACACGATCAAATCACCCTTCGTTGTATGTTGTTTTTTTTTTTTCAAATATAAATAATGACCTGAATATTTCAAATCTACATCTGTTACGATTCAATCATAAAATGATTGTACAATATTCTTTTCAATTGTATTCTCAGCACAATAATATTAATTTTTAATAGTATTGAGTGGGTATGGATTGTTGAATAGTTGAGTATAAATTTAATCAATTGTGTAGAAGAATTTTCATTTCATACTTTTTGTTAAACTAAATATGAAAATATAGAATTACAAACGATACGATATACTACACAAACATTCTCTAAAATTTAAATTCATACATACATATATATACATATATATATATATATATATATATATATATATATATATATATATATATACATGCATATACATGCATATGTATGTATATATATATGTATATATATATAATGTATATATATATGTATGTATAAATTTTAGGCTATATTCGTTTTAGACGCTTGTAGAAAACTTTTTACGTTTAATAGTTTTAGGTGAATTTGATAATACGAGCTGAAAATAGTGCCATAAAAAAGCACCGAACCCTAGAACCAATTGCCTTAAAAATGTTAAATTGATAAGTATATGATTCGCAAAATTTTTGTTCGTTTAACCTAAGGGCTATTTTACACATGTAATTTTTCATGTAACTATTCATAACGCATAACTTGGTGAGGAAGCGTAGTATTTTTTGATGAAACTATGTAGTTATATAACAATAGACCTCACTTCTATTTTGGTGAAATCTTATATGGAACTTCAGATGTAAGAATAGGGTGTACGATATGTTTACATCCTACTTTCTTGTGATTGGTTTACTATGATCATGTGACTGAAGTGGTTGACAAAGAAAGAAATATTCATGAAGACGAGAGTTTATAAGCTATTAACAAAACATGCGATTGATATATTTTTGCCTGTGCATAGAGAAGTAAGTCTAGTTATATCAAATATATTTATTGCGATTGAAAACTTTCATCAAAATTTTCACGTGTAAAAACGGACTAACATACTGTATGGCCATATAGTTGCTAATAATAATTACCATAGGAGCTAGCTAACTCAATAATTATTGAGATGCCACGAATATTCAGCTTTTGGTATTCGGTACTCGGCCAAAGACAGAGTCCTTTTCGGCCAAAAACCGAATAACTAATCATGAAAAAAACACATGTATTATTCAAAAATGTATCAATTTCAATAACAAATTATTATTTCAATCCTGAAAATTGATCAGTGATAAAATTTTATGACGAATAAAAACAATTTTGTCTGCATTTGGTAGCAAACGATTGCTCTTATCCTCATACATAATACCTGCTTCTCAAAACAGTTTCTTACTATATATATATATAATTGAAAAATAACCAGGTAATGATTTGAATTAAATTTGATTTTCTACAACTTTACAACACATACATTTTTCGACTTTTCTAATATTAAGAGAGATATTCTATATTATGTGCTTTCTTCTTCTCTTAAATATCTAGACTAAATGAATATTTTATTTCATGCATCATACAGTGAGCATTGAAAAACTTGGCAAAAAGTAATGATATCTGACAAAAAGCACCTGACATAATGTTCGCATTCTGATCGGTTTAAAACTGGTCACTAGGGTGGCTACAGACACATTGCTAATGATAATTGGCAATGTTTGATCATAGCAATCATGGAAAATCTTATAAGTTTTATGAAAAAAAGTTTCAAACAATAGTTGAAAAAATGACGATTTTCAAGATATTTGAAAAATATTAAAGCTGTAATGTTGAAACTTGGTACATACCGTCAGATGGTGGGTCTCACGCTACTTTTCAAGTGAGCTTCATAGCTAGTGTTTCACGAGGCACGAGGCGCTTTTTTAAGTATCATCCTCGCCTCGACCGAGGCGAGGCGAGGCGAGGTAGAATTTTTACCTGCTTTGACTTATTTTGCATGAATGTACATAATATGGTAAAAAAAACTTGTTCGAAAATAAATGTCTTTTTGTGACCGCTAGAGCGATTACAGACACACACATAAAAATAAAATTTATATATGTATATCTATATCTATATAGACATATAAATATAAATATAGATATATAAATATATATATATATATATATATATATATATATATATATATATATATATATATATATATATATACATATATAAATTTTGAGACGATGATTTTCGACATCTACTAGGTAGGATCGATGAACATTTGAAAAAATGTTTGCAAAATTTTGACTTTGGTACAAGACCAATAGCTCTATTTCCTTTCCGGATTCGCTAAAATTGAATAATTATAAACCATATTTTGACAAAATGGAAACCCGACTTCAAAAATCAAATATTCTATAACAAAAAATGCACTAAAAAGTATAAAAATAATTGCTTATTTTTGTGCCAATTTTAGTTCACCAAAGCAAAAATTTTAAATATATATGTACAATTATTGTTATTTTTGGAAGCGGTGTCCAAAAGTTATGTGAATTTCTCTATGCTGACACCGACCCCAAAAATAACAATAATTGTACATATATATTTAAAAATTTTTGCTTAGGTGAACTAAAATTGGCACAAGAATATGCAATTATTTTTTACTTTTTAGTGCATTTTTTGATATAGAATATTTGATTTTTGATGTCGGGTTTCCATTTTGTCAAAATAAGGTTTATTTCTCGCTTTTTAGTGACTTTGAAGTTCTATAACTGATTTTATTTGTCTAAATATGGGTAGACCTACTAATTTTTAGTGCACTTTTTTATAACACATTTTTTTTACCCGTTTTTTTTTTTATATTTTAGTGCATTTTTTTATAACTGATTTTCAGTTTTTTTTTGAAGTCGGTTTTTAAAAAAATTTTCTTATTTTCCCATTATGAATGAGTATACCCTTTCAAAAATAAAATAAAAATTTCGCAGAAATCGGTTATCACATGTAAAATGAGGATTTTCCTCGATTTCCCGGGGATTCCCTCATCAGAATGCGATTTGGTGCCAATGAGACCAATGGGAAAACAAACCCTTTAAAACAAACAAAAAAAAATTCAAAATCGGTTCATAAATGACGGAGTTGTGAAGTAACACACATAAAAAAATACAGACGAATTGAGAACCATCCTCTTTTTTGATGTCGGGTTAAAAATATACAAATTAGATAGAGAGAGAGAGTTGAATAAAAGAGGGCTGCGCTTTTTAGCGTGACAAAAATTACAGTAATATAATCAATCTACATATTAAATCACGTTTAGAGTTGAAAAAATAACGTAAAGAACTTCGTTCCTGACGGGTCCGCCGACCGCACAATTATTACTTTTTCTCTAAAATAAGAATATGCAGTCGATCAACAATATAAAAATAATACATTTACTTTTCTCTATAAAATTTGCAAACCGGCGATTAACAAATTTATGATTAGTATTATAAAAAGTAATCAAGGCATAAAATTTCTTTTTCCTTTAAAATGCATCTAACTATTGCTTCATATTTTATGTTACTATATTATTTTATTAAAAAAATTTACTTTTTGTAAATTTGCCTAGGCGAGGTTTTTGGGACAATATACCTCGCCTCGCCTGGGTTAGTAACAAGGATTAAAATTTTGAACCTCGTCTCGTTCCTCGTAACCGAGGACCGAGGCGACGCGGGGTTACCTCGTAGCCTCGGTGAAACACTATTCATAGCTTTTTTGGTTCCTGAGATACAAAGACCTAAAAACCGTCTCTCATCCTTTCAAGTAAACACAGTTACTGCTTAGACTTGCTCTGACGCATTACTGTGCTATGTGATACACTTTTAGAACAAAAATCGAGTATATTTCGAAGCAACTTTATTTTATCGTATTTATTTATAGCAGTGTTAGCGAATTTGTGTACTGCCTTTAAAATTTATTACACAAAAATTTTAAAATATATTACATTTGGAGAAATTTGAATGAATGCAAATTTTAATCTATGCTTCACAGTTACACATTATATTATCGAATGATAATTAGTGAGAAATCTAGGTTTTTGAAATAAAATTTCAAATTCAAAAGAGTAAAATTAACAGGAACAAATGTGAATGAAGGAAATTTTAACAAGAGCAATTTCAATATAATTTAAAAAATGTATTATATTTTAAATCTCGTATATTTTAATCTAGTTAATTTTCTATTTATTTTTATTTTTGTCTGTTGATCTCGACTTTATATCTATCTCTAATTGTCAAAGAGTAAAGTACGACTAGTTAATTTATACTGATGATGACTACGTTGTAGTCGAAATACGTATTTATAATACAAAAAAACTGATCTAGGTAAAGGGGGCGAATTTGAAATTTTATTTCACAGTTACAGTTACCCTTTTCGATGAACTATACTCGATAAGAAAAAGTACGCAAATTGTGGCCACTTATACAAATTATTATCTGATTATAAAGCTTTCTTTATTATTTTATAGTATTAAGAATTCAATTATAAGAGTTCTTATATACACTACTTAAACTTTTCGAATGATGTATTTTTTAATATACCTGCATTCTTACGAATTCATTATAGGTAATTGTTTCACAATAATTGGAATTACGATGGTCGGACTGATTTTCATAATCATAACATAAAACTTATTAGTTTATCATTGTTCAAAAAGCCTTGAAAAAACAACAAATAAAACATCAGAGTTCAATGTGCAAGATCATTGTGTTGTATTGTCATTGTATACGCCATAAGTATCATAAGTACTTTACATATATTTAAAATTTAACATTCTGCGGGTACTTTAAATATTGCTAAGCAAATTATTTAAGTGTGTGTATACTTTCATATGCAAAAAGTTTTTGTGAAGATAATCTAATGTAATGTAATGATATTTTGCAGGAATTTGAATTTCATTGTAAACCATAAACGGCACTCTCATAAACTGAAAATCGTGTAGGGTTTAGCAATACAGGTAGGCCTGAGCTCTTAAAAATATTTAACCTCTAAGTAATACAGTTTGTCGAGAACGACAGTTGTTATACATCTTGGATTAGGTAATGTAAGCATCGGCTGAAAATAAGTCGGATATAAATAAATCACCTCATCATTTTTGCTCAAACTCTAATGTGTACAGAGATATTGAGGAATTTAATTTTCAATCTTAAACCGTCAATATTTCTGTAAATATTAGGGCAACAGAAAAAATGATAAGAAACAAAATTACAGTAACAATCAGTACCTACAACTTTACTTCTTATAAATTTTTCGATTTTTCGAATATTAAGCGAGATATGTCAAATTTTGTATTTCCCGCTCCCTCTGAAGCCCCCTTTCCCCTTGTTAGATTTTTCCCATTAACGAACTTTTGAATACTAAAAGCGCCTTAAATACCAAATTTCATTCCAATCAGATCAAAATTGTGACCGCTAGAGTGATTACAGACACATATATATATATATATATATATATATATATATATATATATATATATGTCCATAGATATATATATATATAAATTTTACAGATGGTAATTTTCGACATCTACTAGGTAGGATCGATGGACATTTGCATAAATTTTTGCAAAATTTTGAAGTCGGTACGAGACCAATAGCTCTATTTCCTTTCAGGAAATTCGCTAAAAATATGTAGAAAAATATGTGTTTATTTTATAGATTTTAGGAAGGCATTTGATATCAGATTTGTCCAGACACTATACTGGAATCAAACGACGGTAGTGAAATTCAACGGTAAATTGTCCGAATATGTATCCATCAATAAAGGAGTTCACCAAGGATGCATTATGTCACCCGACTTCTTTAATATATATTCTGAACTGATTTTGAGACAAATGGATGATGTTGCTGGCATAAAGTAGGTGGAATAATTATCAACAAACTGCGGTATGCAGATGACACAGTGATTTTCAGTCATAGTGCAGACATGCTACAAAACTTGTTCGAAAATAAATGTCTTTTTGTGACCGCTAGAGCGATTACAGACACACACATAAAAATAAAATTTATATATGTATATCTATATCTATATAGACATATAAATATAAATATAGATATATAAATATATATATATATATATATATATATATATATATATATATATATATATATATATATATATATACATATATAAATTTTGAGACGATGATTTTCGACATCTACTAGGTAGGATCGATGAACATTTGAAAAAATGTTTGCAAAATTTTGACTTTGGTACAAGACCAATAGCTCTATTTCCTTTCCGGATTCGCTAAAATTGAATAATTATAAACCATATTTTGACAAAATGGAAACCCGACTTCAAAAATCAAATATTCTATAACAAAAAATGCACTAAAAAGTATAAAAATAATTGCTTATTTTTGTGCCAATTTTAGTTCACCAAAGCAAAAATTTTAAATATATATGTACAATTATTGTTATTTTTGGAAGCGGTGTCCAAAAGTTATGTGAATTTCTCTATGCTGACACCGACCCCAAAAATAACAATAATTGTACATATATATTTAAAAATTTTTGCTTAGGTGAACTAAAATTGGCACAAGAATATGCAATTATTTTTTACTTTTTAGTGCATTTTTTGATATAGAATATTTGATTTTTGATGTCGGGTTTCCATTTTGTCAAAATAAGGTTTATTTCTCGCTTTTTAGTGACTTTGAAGTTCTATAACTGATTTTATTTGTCTAAATATGGGTAGACCTACTAATTTTTAGTGCACTTTTTTATAACACATTTTTTTTACCCGTTTTTTTTTTTATATTTTAGTGCATTTTTTTATAACTGATTTTCAGTTTTTTTTTGAAGTCGGTTTTTAAAAAAATTTTCTTATTTTCCCATTATGAATGAGTATACCCTTTCAAAAATAAAATAAAAATTTCGCAGAAATCGGTTATCACATGTAAAATGAGGATTTTCCTCGATTTCCCGGGGATTCCCTCATCAGAATGCGATTTGGTGCCAATGAGACCAATGGGAAAACAAACCCTTTAAAACAAACAAAAAAAAATTCAAAATCGGTTCATAAATGACGGAGTTGTGAAGTAACACACATAAAAAAATACAGACGAATTGAGAACCATCCTCTTTTTTGATGTCGGGTTAAAAATATACAAATTAGATAGAGAGAGAGAGTTGAATAAAAGAGGGCTGCGCTTTTTAGCGTGACAAAAATTACAGTAATATAATCAATCTACATATTAAATCACGTTTAGAGTTGAAAAAATAACGTAAAGAACTTCGTTCCTGACGGGTCCGCCGACCGCACAATTATTACTTTTTCTCTAAAATAAGAATATGCAGTCGATCAACAATATAAAAATAATACATTTACTTTTCTCTATAAAATTTGCAAACCGGCGATTAACAAATTTATGATTAGTATTATAAAAAGTAATCAAGGCATAAAATTTCTTTTTCCTTTAAAATGCATCTAACTATTGCTTCATATTTTATGTTACTATATTATTTTATTAAAAAAATTTACTTTTTGTAAATTTGCCTAGGCGAGGTTTTTGGGACAATATACCTCGCCTCGCCTGGGTTAGTAACAAGGATTAAAATTTTGAACCTCGTCTCGTTCCTCGTAACCGAGGACCGAGGCGACGCGGGGTTACCTCGTAGCCTCGGTGAAACACTATTCATAGCTTTTTTGGTTCCTGAGATACAAAGACCTAAAAACCGTCTCTCATCCTTTCAAGTAAACACAGTTACTGCTTAGACTTGCTCTGACGCATTACTGTGCTATGTGATACACTTTTAGAACAAAAATCGAGTATATTTCGAAGCAACTTTATTTTATCGTATTTATTTATAGCAGTGTTAGCGAATTTGTGTACTGCCTTTAAAATTTATTACACAAAAATTTTAAAATATATTACATTTGGAGAAATTTGAATGAATGCAAATTTTAATCTATGCTTCACAGTTACACATTATATTATCGAATGATAATTAGTGAGAAATCTAGGTTTTTGAAATAAAATTTCAAATTCAAAAGAGTAAAATTAACAGGAACAAATGTGAATGAAGGAAATTTTAACAAGAGCAATTTCAATATAATTTAAAAAATGTATTATATTTTAAATCTCGTATATTTTAATCTAGTTAATTTTCTATTTATTTTTATTTTTGTCTGTTGATCTCGACTTTATATCTATCTCTAATTGTCAAAGAGTAAAGTACGACTAGTTAATTTATACTGATGATGACTACGTTGTAGTCGAAATACGTATTTATAATACAAAAAAACTGATCTAGGTAAAGGGGGCGAATTTGAAATTTTATTTCACAGTTACAGTTACCCTTTTCGATGAACTATACTCGATAAGAAAAAGTACGCAAATTGTGGCCACTTATACAAATTATTATCTGATTATAAAGCTTTCTTTATTATTTTATAGTATTAAGAATTCAATTATAAGAGTTCTTATATACACTACTTAAACTTTTCGAATGATGTATTTTTTAATATACCTGCATTCTTACGAATTCATTATAGGTAATTGTTTCACAATAATTGGAATTACGATGGTCGGACTGATTTTCATAATCATAACATAAAACTTATTAGTTTATCATTGTTCAAAAAGCCTTGAAAAAACAACAAATAAAACATCAGAGTTCAATGTGCAAGATCATTGTGTTGTATTGTCATTGTATACGCCATAAGTATCATAAGTACTTTACATATATTTAAAATTTAACATTCTGCGGGTACTTTAAATATTGCTAAGCAAATTATTTAAGTGTGTGTATACTTTCATATGCAAAAAGTTTTTGTGAAGATAATCTAATGTAATGTAATGATATTTTGCAGGAATTTGAATTTCATTGTAAACCATAAACGGCACTCTCATAAACTGAAAATCGTGTAGGGTTTAGCAATACAGGTAGGCCTGAGCTCTTAAAAATATTTAACCTCTAAGTAATACAGTTTGTCGAGAACGACAGTTGTTATACATCTTGGATTAGGTAATGTAAGCATCGGCTGAAAATAAGTCGGATATAAATAAATCACCTCATCATTTTTGCTCAAACTCTAATGTGTACAGAGATATTGAGGAATTTAATTTTCAATCTTAAACCGTCAATATTTCTGTAAATATTAGGGCAACAGAAAAAATGATAAGAAACAAAATTACAGTAACAATCAGTACCTACAACTTTACTTCTTATAAATTTTTCGATTTTTCGAATATTAAGCGAGATATGTCAAATTTTGTATTTCCCGCTCCCTCTGAAGCCCCCTTTCCCCTTGTTAGATTTTTCCCATTAACGAACTTTTGAATACTAAAAGCGCCTTAAATACCAAATTTCATTCCAATCAGATCAAAATTGTGACCGCTAGAGTGATTACAGACACATATATATATATATATATATATATATATATATATATATATATATATGTCCATAGATATATATATATATAAATTTTACAGATGGTAATTTTCGACATCTACTAGGTAGGATCGATGGACATTTGCATAAATTTTTGCAAAATTTTGAAGTCGGTACGAGACCAATAGCTCTATTTCCTTTCAGGAAATTCGCTAAAAATATGTAGAAAAATATGTGTTTATTTTATAGATTTTAGGAAGGCATTTGATATCAGATTTGTCCAGACACTATACTGGAATCAAACGACGGTAGTGAAATTCAACGGTAAATTGTCCGAATATGTATCCATCAATAAAGGAGTTCACCAAGGATGCATTATGTCACCCGACTTCTTTAATATATATTCTGAACTGATTTTGAGACAAATGGATGATGTTGCTGGCATAAAGTAGGTGGAATAATTATCAACAAACTGCGGTATGCAGATGACACAGTGATTTTCAGTCATAGTGCAGACATGCTACAAAATGCTCTAAATAAAGTTGTAAATATTTGTGAAGAATATGGCCTTTCTATTAATATAAATAAAACTAAATGCATGCTAATAACAAAGAGAAATGAAAATAGCCTTCTGAACTTAAAAATCCATAATGTAAACATTCAACAAGTGCATTAATTCACATATCTTGCTTCAATAGTTAATTTTAATAATAGTGATGTTAACAAGAGTAAATTTGAATGAAAGCAATTTTAACAAGAGTAATTTCAATAAAATTGATTATATTTTAATTTATTTTTATTTTTGTCTATTGATTTCGATTTTCTATCTATTTCTAATTGTCAAAGTGTAAATTACGACTAGCTAATTTATACTGATAATGACTAGTTTGTAGTTGAAATACGTATTTATAATACAAAAACTGATTTAGGTATTGGGTCGAATTTGAAATTTTATTAGAAATAAAGGCAAATTAAAATTCTAGCTGTTAATAGTCTTTGCTTCGAAATGAAAAAAATTATTTAAAAAAAAATTATTTAAACTTTATTTTCCCTTTTGGAGCTGCATCTTTTCAACTTCAAATCTATAGAAATTACTCAATTTTCTCTATAGTTCAGAATATTAACTTTGGATTGTGATAATTACTTGTTATGAATGTCATATGAGTATATGAAAATGATGATATATACTGATATTAGAATAATCTACGATTTTTATGTAACTTGATATACATGTGTATAATATATTAAAGGGATCTAGCAAAAAGGGTTTTTAGAATTTTACTTAAATACAAAGGAATTAAGTACCTATGTTGAGATATTTCCTGAGGGAATTGACAAAATTGAGTGTAAAAATATTATGCGTGTAATATTATAAATTTTTAATTCGATTTTAATCTACTTCTTTTAATGGAGTACCTATTATATTATCCTGATACAAAAGATTTAAAAGGATTATTTTTCAAATTTATAAATAGTCTACGTATTACGTCAATTCTGTAAGGAATTTTTAATAACTGGTGCTTGTATTTAGTAATACTTCAATTAGAGTGCATACCCATTCAAGATATCAGGTATGAACCGATACGGGCACAGAATCGCTAATCGCTCTGTTTCTGAGACTCCACGGTCTATAACAGAGGCCACTCACATCATTAGTTTTGAAAAATTTTCTTAGTTTACAACCATACATTAATGACATGAGTGGAGGACAAGGAATTTATATGCAGACTAGGAATCGGTAAATTGTGTGGAATCGGTAAATTGGAACAATGCCGATATTCATCTGGAGTTCGTGAGGGAAACTGCATATAGCAAATCACTACACATATGTTTGAGCTGAAATTATGTTTATTTTTAATATTTGTTTATTTGTGTATACTTAAGCGTCAACATAACGATGTTTGTCCAAATTCCTTTCAAACTGTACAAACTGACAAACTGTAGAAGACTTTAGCGTATACTACTCAGACAAATTTCATTGTCATTGAATTTTTTAATTAAATTAAATACTGATATGAAAAAATTAACTCGTCAACCAGGAATCGAACGTAATAGCCAACTTTTTCATATTATTCTTATTTTTATTTATTTAGACAGTATTACTTCTGTCGAAGTTATTATTAATATTTGTTTATTTGTGTATACTTAAGCGTCAACATAACGATGTTTGTCCAACGAAAGGAATTTGGACAAACATCGTTATGTTGACGCTTAAGTATACACAAATAAACAAATATTAATAATAACTTGACAGAAGAAATACTGTCTAAATAAATAAAAATAAGAATGATATGAAAAAGTTGGCTATTACGTCACAGTCGTCTTTGGTGTAGCGGAAGCATACTGGACTAGATATCCAGAGGCCCGAGGTTCGATTCCTGGTTGACGAGTTAATTTTTCCATATCAGTATTTAATTTAATTTAAAAAAATATGTTTATTTTAATAAAGGAATAGTTTTGGAACTTCTCAGCTATATTTTACGGTTTAAAAATAGGTGTTTGTGGAGAAATGTATGGAGTGATTTTGTCCATTCAAGACTCGAACTTTGCTTCAGAAGAAACTCCAAATCGTTATCTGTGTTCATTTGTTCGTTATTTGTAAGATCAATACTTCCAATGGTGTTATACTTGGGACTAAAACATTTGTATTTATTGTGTTTACAAAATAAATAAAAATCTCACGTATAGGTAAATAAAATATTCGTTTTTTTTATAAACTGGTATTTGGAATCTTTAAGGTCATACTGGTATTAAATATTCAATTTATTTTTTAAGGTTTATGCAGTGACGTAGCTAGACTTGAGTGGTCTTCTATCAAAGTTTATTAAGCGGTTTTTGGGGGGTGGAATGGTCATGCATGTGAAGTAAATAACCTCTGCAAGGAAAACAGTCTAACTTCGAACCTTCACTTGGTGCCCTTGTTTAAAATAATCCAGGCTATGGCGTCCGAACTGGCGGAAAACCTTTATCACACCGTAACCTCTTGGCATTGCAGAAGTTATGTTTTGCGGTTGTTCAAGGGAATCGGGGTGCTTGGCTTAACTGCTCAACACGTAAGGATGGGGACCTCTATAAAAAACCTCCCCTAATTCTAAGGTCAGGTATTGTGTGGACGGGATGCATGAATAAGGGAAGTTAGTATTAAGCGATCCCCGCCCTGATACCGGGTCGCCTCAGGGTATGTAAAAGGTAAATTCTTATTTACTCGTGAAATCAAATATGGTTGACAAATTAAATAATCCCAAGTTGGAAGGAACTTGAAACAGTACACCCCCATCTACTGATGCTTTACCTGGACCCACAGGGACGTCACAAGGTCGACCAGCAGGGGAAGGTGAAGTTTCTCAAATGAACCTAGGGTCCACATTAGTGGAACCAGGTTCCTTAACAGACACCGAAATCTCGGTGAATCTTCAGGCACTACAGCTGAAAACTAAACGTCTTGGAGACACACAGCGAAAGCAGTTGACCTGGCAGAGAGCAATTGCTCAACAAGCAGTTGCAGGAAGTGGTGAAGTTCCAAGCCCAACCCAAACTGCAGCTGGCAAGACTATGGTGGAGTCAACCCCGTCCACAGATACGTGGTAGGCCAGAAGAGGAAACACCACCATCAGTCACACAGACACAGAAACGGAGCTGGTAATACCTTCGCTTCGGTTGCGAGGAATTTACCTCGTGCCGTCATTCGAGACGAGGTCTTGAGGACTGATTAGTGGTTGGCGGAACAGGCAGGAATGCTCCGCAATGTCCTTGAACGGACGATTGACGAGTCCTTAGACAGGGACATGATCATCGTTCCCGCTTCGAAAGCTTCACTTCGGGACTAAATGGACTCGAAATGATCGCTACGGACGCTGTTTCTAGGGACTGACTCATAAAGACAGTACCAAAAAAAGCCGCTTGGAAGGGTGCGAGGTTGAGTGAATCCATTCCTCCTCCTCGCATCGTCTTTAAGAAGATGTTTCTCTGGATCCTAGGGGTGCCAACATTTCGGGTGGAGAACGGAATTATCCTGAAAAGGATAACCCGCCAAAACCTGGGTATCGACAATGGGGATTGGAAAATGTACATTCGAACACCTAAAGAGCTCCAGACTTGTGCTCGGGGTGCAGGCCCGATCGTATGCGGAACTATCCCAAAGGGGGTTTCTCCACTTTGGTCTGGATCGTGCTTCCCTGTCTCAAACAGGGAAGGTACTCAGCAGGAGTGGGGAGGCACCTAAACCGGAAGCACGGTACACGGCAAAGGCAAATACTTTTGGCAAAGCCAAAGGCACAGTTTCTGCGAAGGTTCTGGAGGGGATGACACCGGTAACGGCCTCAACATCTGAGGCAGTTGCCTCAACATCTGAGGAATCTGGGGCATCTGCTACTGCTCCTTCCACATGACGCACATTTTTTGATGAATTTATGAAAATAAAGGATTCCATCGGTTTTTTTCGTAGAAAGATTCTAACAGTGTGAATATCCGGAGTTTTTAAAAGCATATTTACTAGCGTATATAGTACTTCTCTAAAAAGAAATAATTTAGACCTGTGGCAGAGTATCTTACTATCCATTCATTAGGGCTGGACTTTTATAAATATGACTGAAAAGTATGAACAATTATCTATTTATTTCAGTATGCATAAAGTAAACTTATAAATTTTTAAATGAAGTATCAACTTAATTTTACTCTTTATTTTTACGAATACGCGGATAACATTTTTCAAATATTTGCTTACGCATGTGTATCTTTGCCCAACCCTGTTACAGTGGTAGTCTTCATATTCCTCTGGGTTCATGGTTCATAATATTATCGGACCAGGACGACTGTTTCCTTTGGTTGTTGAACTAAACAATAACTTCATTTAGTACTTTAATTCTTTTTCAAGATTCGCAAATTATGATTGTATTGTAGTATATAATTGTATTGTCATGAATCGTCCATTCAAAGGATAATGTCATACCATACTAAGTAAATACAATGTTTTAGTCAAGATAACCAATTAATAAAATTACAAATTTATAGTTTAAATAAATAATCTTATATTGTGTTTGCATGTTTAGAAACAATAATATAACATTGGTATAGTATAGTTAAAAATGTACTTTACAATAAGAAAATAGTATTTTACTTTACTATAATATTTGTTAAGTGTAGGGATTTAAAATATACAATCTATATGATTACATATTAAAATAATTATAGTAAATATGATGGATAAAACGTTTATTGTTGGTTAAGATCTATGAAGTTCACTAAAAGTCGTAACGATTACAACAACATTAATATATTATTACACACATTAAAATTATGTAGAAAAAACATGCACCTATTTTTTTTTTATTAACTTTAATTAAAACAAGTGAACTTTTATTATACCCAGTATATGTAAATACACCAGCCAAGTAGCCGAGCGGTCTAAGGCGTCATGTCTGCGCAGTATGCAGTACTTGGAAACTGGGAGGTTATGGGTTCGAATCCCGACATCGGCAGTTTGCCAATTATAAAAAAAAAAAGGGGCGGTTGATTGACTAAACTGTCGGCGTATGGACAAGAACGATGTAACCGGCTATGCTTGAGAAGGTTTTCTGAAGTTTCCTTCACGAACTCCAGATGAATATTGGCATAGTTCCTCTCATTGTCGGCTGCAGCCGCATATCCTACCGATTCCTAGTCTACTCACAAATTCCTTCCACTCCACTCACATCCACACATCCTAAGGCATCACAATGGACCATATATAAATAAATATACAAGGTATTTTAAGTTTAGTCCCGACTTTGTAACGCTTCAAAATAATAATCCTTGACATAAATGCTTGGTATAGGTATTCATAAAATTACCTAATTCGACCCTTTCCACATGTCCGTCTGTCTGTCTGTCCGCCTGTGAACACGATAACTCAAGAACGAAAAGAGATAACGAAATGAAATTTTTTCTGTGTTCTATAGCAAAAAAGTAAGGTCAAGTTCATTAATGGGCAAAATCGGACCATGTTTGGGCAAAATGGGCAAAATTGTCTATCTTTGAAACCGAAGGGATATAACAAATATTTAATAACAAAAAATGTTCTTCTTTTTAAAATAAACAACTTTTGTGTGATAAATTTTTCCATAAACTCAGTATATACTGGGTTTTCAAACAGTTAACTCAGTTAGTTGTTACATTACTTGTTTTGTAAAAAATTTAAAACAATAAAGTTATGATCATCAAACGTAGTTAAGAACCATGCTAATTAAATCAGAAAAAAAACTGCATAGAAATCACATAAATACATTGTTTGCGGCATCATAGTTCCCAAACAGATATGATTCTTAATTAATTTGTAGGTTGGTTTAATCGGAATGGTTCTTAGGTATATTTGATAAAAATTTGTTCATTTATTTAAAGATTATCACCACTTTTCCTATTTGGTGTAGGAATTTTAAGGAATGGAAGTGCTGGGAAGTTATAAATCCAATAAAAAATTACCTAATAAATAACTTCTCTGCGCTTCTATTATTTAGCTAAATGTACATCTGAGACAAAATCTCGAGACCAGTCTCAGGGTATTGTTCATTTGAGATCACTTCCTGAGACTCCATAATCATTGCTGTCTCGAGACAAGGAAATTTCGTTTCCACTTGAGAGTCTACTCACAGCTGTGACAAGTTAATAATAATATTTATTTGTTTAAGTCAATACAACTTGTACAAAATTATTCGTTGTTTACAACAAAGTAAAAAAAAAGTGTTACAAATAGCAAATAGACGAAAATAAGTATAAATCTTCAATTTAACTGATTAATTTCATTTGAAATATAAACAAGTTATTAAGATTATCAATTTAGTCAATTCTGTTATGCATAAATGAATTCGCGTCAGGCTTTTATTGTTGCGTACAAAATTTCTAAAAAGTGAAAAAAAGGGAGTGTTGAGTGAGAAAATGGCTGAATAGACGAAATGAATTTTGAATTTTATATATATATATATATATATATATATAATATATATTTTCTCTTCTGTTTTTCGCATCTATGCATTGTACATAATTTCAGTATGTTTTCTACAAAATATTGTTACGTATTTTGACTACAGTTAACTTAACTGATAACTTATAATTAGTTTAAATATATATACACCGTGCATAATATGTAGGTACTTAATATATTTGAAATAATGAATTGATTTTATTATTATTGTTGGTTGCGCCATGGACACCATTAAAAAAACCACTAAAGAACTATAAACATCATTTCTTAACATTTAATAAACATAAATCATACTTTAACTTGTCCCTAGTGGTAAATTTAATAAAATAATTAAAGACGTCTTTTCTACATTTGTTGGTTCATTTTAATAGTCCGGGCGTTAGATATAGTTTTTGAGACCGCCTACGTCTACTTTTTAAAGACATGATCGCAGGTGAACTTTAAGAAGTGTAAAGTTTAAGACTGTGTCCATGACTATGGGGGTATTAGGTACCAAAAGGGCGTTTAAACTGGTAGAATGAAGCAAGAGTCATCTATTGACACGAAGAGTTTGAAGAGGTACAGTTTTATCTTTGATGGAGTGCTTACGTGTATGAGAATAAGAAAGTATTCGTATGTGTTTTCGTAAATAAGAGAATGGAGAAGTCTTAAAAATGAAACAGTATAAACATAATTTTTTTTAATAAAATGAATGAGGGATACAATTCGAAGCCCAATCAATATTTTGAAATCATATTTTTGCTGTGTTTTCCATGATTAATGTAATGTCTGTTTCAAATGTGGCCATTTTTAACCCGACTTCAAAAAGGAGGATGGTTCTCAATTCGTCGGTATTTTTTTTTTATGTTTGTTACCTCAGAACTCCGTCATTTATGAACCGATTTTGAATTTGTTTTTGTTTTAAAGGGTTTGATTTCCGATTGGCCCCTTTGTCACCAAATCGCATTTTGATGAGGGGATCCCCTGGAAATCGAGGAAAATCGTCATTTTATATGTGATAACCGATTTCTGCGAAATTTTTATTTTTTTTTTGAAAGGGTATACTCATTCATAATTGGAAAATAAGGAAATTTTTTTAAAAACCGACTTCAACAAAATTTTTTACAAAAAAAAAACGATCCCAAAACAAAAAAAATACAAAAAAAAACAAAATACATGTAAAAAAAACTGAAAATCTGTTATGAAAAAATGCACTAAAAATTTAAAAAAAAAAAACTGTTAAACTGTTAAACTGGATAAAAAAAATCTGTTACAAAGAAATGCACTAAAAGTTAGTAGGTCGTTTAGTTGGTCTACCCATATTTAGACAAATAAAATAAGTAATAGAATTTTTAGAAGTTACTAAAAAGCGAGAAATAAAACCTATTTTGACAAAATGGAAACCCGACTTCAAAAATAAAATATTCTATAATAAAAAATGCACTAAAAAGTAAAAAAATAATTGCATATTCTTGTGCCAATTAGTTCACCTAAAAAATTTTTAAATATGTATGTAAAATTATTGTTATTTTTGGAGGCGGTGTCCAAAAGTTATATGAATGCTGACACCGACTCCAAAAATAACAATAATTGTACATATATATTTAAAAATTTTTGCTTAGGTGAACTAAAATTGGCACAAGAATATACAATTATTTTTTACTTTTTAGTGCATTTTTTGTTATAGAATATTTGATTTTTGACAAAATAGGGTTTCCATTTTGTCAAAATAGGTTTTGTTGCTTAATTTTTTCATTCTAACTGCTAAAAAATGATATAATATTCACCTGTGATGGTTTTAACCTTCCCAAGATAGTCGATTAATATTATGTCTTGTACAGCCCAAAAAACCGTAGCCATAACCTTACTTTAGCTGATGCCAGAGATTTTGCTTTCTTTGCAGCACTTGAAACAGTTTCTAACCATTGTTTTGACTGCTGTTTCGATTTAGCGTGTACACGCTTAAGGAAACGCGCACCTTTTTGCTTACAACTTTTTCATATGGAATTCTACATGTGTGATGCCGTGTACAAGTGCATATGATAATATTACCATGTGAACAGTCTCGCGCAAGTTTTTACGACGGTCATTCATAATGATTTCATACACTTTTTCTACCATTGCTGGTGTTTTTACGGACTGAACGTTCAGCATCACTTGTGCTTGTACGACCACGCTGAAGTTCATTTACCCAATTCGTACATTTATAAACTCAATTATGCATTTGAAGGTGCATGTTCGCCTAACACTGTTTTCATCTTATCTCATCAAAAGTTTCTTTCAACAGAGAAAATCGCATGGTTAATTCAACAAACCTCCGGGCTATAATTGTCTTTATATTCCATTAGATAAAAATAACAAATACTGTTTTATAGATATTGTAAAGTTTGTTGTGTTATAACAGTGAAATTTTTTTGGATCCACGGCGTCATTACCGATTTTACAAACATGTTTTACATTATATTATACTTTTAGAATTCTTTTAAATTATATCTATAGTCTATAATACTAGTCTAGGATATGGCGCGTCAAAAAATCCTGAGTCAATGGGGAGCATTTTTTCTCATACCATATATATATATATGGTAGAGCGGCCATGTTCGAGATAGAGAGGGGGTTGAAAAGTGGATCCTAACCGCTTCGAAGCAACGGTAAGTCAATGTTTCCATTTTTATACACCGGAAAAAATGACTTTTGACTTACCGTTGCTTCCAGACCGTAAGGGTCCACTTTTCCACCCCCTCCCCTCTATCTTGAAAATGGCCGATCTGCCATATATATGGTATGAGAGAAAATGCTCCCCATTGACTCAGGAGCTTATTTACCACAAGGCAGAAAGTTAGGGTTCATGGATTTTTTGACGCGCCATATCCTAGAATATACGTTTCATTGATATGGCAAGTTGTAATTCTAAACGTACACTGTATATTTTTTGACTTGAGATGGATTATTTAAAAACCAAATTTTCTTGCTGTTTGTCATTAGATTATGACTTTCTGAGTAAAACGACTTCACCCAAGACAAAATTAAATAATTTTGAATGCACGAGAACCTACTTGACTTAAGCAACAGTAAAATCTGGTAATATCTGATCGCACCAAATGAAAATCGGAGTTTATTCCATTAACCGTTTATTCGAACACCGAAACGCAGCAACCATTTTTTCTAGAAAATAAGAATAGTGGCAATAAATGTTATCAGTAAATGGCAATAAATGTTATCAGTTAATAAAACTGTTTCAAATTACCTTCGCAGCAATCTTCTCTTACGATAGACGCAAAACGAAATTTAAAAAAAAAATTTAATCGTACTTATAATTTTATAAAATAATTCAAGGAATCAATCCTTGAAATGGCCGCATTCCAACAGAAATACTCTATAAATCCCACGAATGAAAATGTCGAATATAAAATATGGAAAAAGAAATTCCATACTGTAATTGTTTTCACATATTCTGTTCTTATACACATAGGATAGACTAGATTGAGCCATCAACATTCTTCATTGTGTGTAAAATATTGTGTATAAAATATTGTGGAACGGCAGATATTATTTGTATGAACATTCCGAAGTGTATTGGTTTTGTGGTATGTTCATATATCTATGTAGTTCAGAATAAGACAGCGCATTACTTTTGAAAACTATTTTCATATTATGATTCATTACCGGGCATTATCCCCTGTAGAAGCATCTGCACACAATGGAGCTCCATAACGGTTCCATTGTGTGCAGATTGTGTGGCGAGGAGGAAGAAACATCCAGCCACATTATCTTTGACTGCGGACCTCTAGGTTACAGCAGATACAGGATATTCGGTGCATCTCATCCCGAATATATGAACCTTCAGGAAGACCTGATAAGCAAGCTCCAAGCTATTGCCAACATATGGGAGAAGCGAATCTCGTCGGACTGAAGTAGAAGGGGGAGCACAATGGACCATAAGATCGTAGTGAAAATGAAACAAGTGAAAATAACAACTATTTTAGTTAATTGTTTATTTACTCGGTATATACTGAGTTAATTAGCAATATGTGGACTGTTTATTTTAGTTTTTGAGCTGAATTTGTGGCAACACTTTTCAGTTTTTTGAAAAAAGAACATTTTTGTTTTTAAACTTTTCTTCTGTCTCTTTTTTAAAGATGGTTGTTCGTGAATGAATTTCCATTCGCGAGCTTGTAGTTACTTTTTAGCTCTAGACCATACACACAAGATTCTAGCTCGTTATCTGTTTTCGTTTTTGAGTTAAAATATGTATGGACAGACGAACGGAGATACAGGCATGTGGAAATAGATTAATTAGATCATTAAATACCGGGAATAAAAAAATAAATAACTGAATCTTTGGAAGTGCTAATTATATTATATCTTCGAAAAGAATTTGTTTTACAATAAAATCATTAAAACAAATCAATCCGAACAAATTAACAATCGTTATTGTCATTAAAACCGAAATGAATTTAGTTTAACACGTTTTGTAAGGGCTTTAAGGTAAATTTTCAACAAAACCTTTTTCCGACGTGCGTGAAGTTACCATATTAAAAATATACTTCAATTAAAGTTGCATCCAGTATAATTCTACAGTTCTTGATATAATTTTACTATCAAAAACGCAGTTTAAAAAAAAATAGATGTTAACTTTGAGAAATACATCGTAGCATCTAATCGAATTACGATTAATTGTCCATTCTCGAATTGATATTCATGGAGTTCTACATCCTGAACCAGTTTTGTAAATAGTTCTGACAGTTAAAACTAATTTTCTTGGTTTAAAAGTATGATATGCCAACTTCACATAAGACATTACAGTGTCTCATTGAAATAAAAGTATTTAAGTATCGAGCAACCTGGTTGAATTGTAGAAGGGTTTCGTTGATTTACCCTTTAAATTGCAATTTAAAGGTATGGACATTAGAATCCATTCTGCCATCTGTACAACTGTGAGATGCTGATATCTATGAGATGCTCATATTTTGCGGCGAGTTTTGGGATCTTTAAAGGGTATGATCAACAGTTCTAGTCTTCCTCAACGACATCGAAAACAATTCCGGTCTCTGATTATTCCTAAATAATTATAAACAACTTTTTTTAACATCTCAAGTATGTAACTATGAGATGCTGATATTTTAAGCATAGTTCTGGGACTTTTAAATGGTGCGATAGACAGTTCTAGTCTGGACAAATATTCGTAATTCGATGAGTTGCTACGATGTATTTTCCGAAGTTAGCAACTGATTTTTTTAATCTGTGATTTTGATAGTAAGATTGTCGGAACTATAGTTAAAACTTATCAAGAACTGTAGAACTATACTGGATGCCACTTTATTTGAAGTTTATTTTTGAGATGCTAACTTTTTCATTACTATCAACTGTTTTCATTAATATCATTATATTTTGAATATTATTTGAGTCCAAAATGGCTTTTAATACAAATCTCCGCTGTCACAAACCAGACTTATAAATACCTATCTTTATAATATTGATAGAGATTATTTCTACATGAGATATAAAGGGCAATAATGTCATTCCATTAAGGACCACACAACTATTATATTTCATATATTTTAATATTGTCTTTGATCCATCCATTTAAATAATATGTAATACTGAATTGATTTTCTATCACTTACCTAATAAATGACAATATATTTATTATTAGGTACATACATTGTAACTATATAATTTTATTACATTTTCTGAACTAATTAAAACTCATGGAAAAATCAAAGGTGCAATCATACAACTCTTTATACAAAATTTATTTAGCGTAGTCAGGCGCGGATCAAGCCCTCAAAAAAGGTTGTGGTCACAGCCACCCGAAAATCGGCCAAGTGCTAGTCGGGGTATTAACTCGCTCATGATCGATATAGTGCATTCCTACAAAGGAGATGTTTACAAAATATATGACGCCCTGACCAAGATTTTGTACAGTGTATAGTTCCACGTGGAAAAAGCCGTGGGGCGAACACTAGTAAATTAATAAATCTGTAAAATGTTAGTTTGTTCGCTCACGAAAATTACAAAAATAAGTGTGTGTTTGTTTGCACATCACAGTGTCATAGTTAGACTCTTAACTACTGAACCGATTTTGATGAAATCTTTACAACTTCAAAGGATATTTAATTAAATTAAACGCTAGTATACATTAAATAATTTTATTTAAGTGCTTACTTAAATTATAAATTCAAGCTTACGTTTCTTTTTCGCGAACACGTCGATAACTTCATCGATATCCAGGTTCCATCTTTGTTTATATTTAGGAGCGCTAGCTATCCCGGATAATCTTTCCTGTGCCATTAAATTTATTAATGCCTTAATCTTTCCTGTGCCTTACTTTTAAATTAGTAGACGACTATGTACTTTTAAATTAGTAGATGACTCTGCGCACCCGTCTGCGAATAGTCATCTCTTTTTTCCAATACAAGTATTCATGTGCCAAAAAGAAACAGATAATATGTTGTCAAAAATGTGACATAACGTGTCAGCATATCATGATGACTTAGTACTTCGCCGCGATCCGAATCACGCACAATGCATTATTTTATTTTATTAAAGCATTGGATATAATATCATCAGCCTATCGACCTCAATAGACCGTAGAAGTGTGCCGTCACAAGTCTATTAGGGTTGTGGGCATGCACATCGTGCCCCCAACGGTGGATCCGCGTTTGAGGTTAAGTATTAATTATTAGGGCAGGTACCCTAATAATTGAAAATAATTAATAGTGAAAATATAGTTTAAGCCTTGAAACAAACTGAATAACTCAATTGTAAAAGCATAGACTCTTCTCGAAATTTTTTAACACAAAGCGCCTCTCGCTGTTAATATTAGATATTTAATAATGTTTTACTATTGCGCTACCTAGTCAAAGGAAACTTTTAACACAACGCATGCAAGTTACCGAGTCTCTTCAAACGCGTAGTTGTGCCTCTTTGAGATCGAGGGAATTTTAATAACCTACACATTGCATGCCAAAGAAATAAAAAAAAAAGGCTATTATTAGTAGGTAACGTACGCACTTTGTGCTTCCTTGAATGGTTTAAGAGATCATTTCAATGGGACCAGATCATTGAATTGCCATCATAATTGAATACATTTGCAACGCCCCAAGTCGATACGACAAGTGGATGGACAGCAAGTTTTGAGTATACATTTTATGAGTTACAAATATAAAAAAAAAACCTATTAGAAGCGTATTAGGAAACTATACATACAAGCTAACTTAATAAAAGTATGTATTCAATGTATGTATTATAATTCTTAAATATAATAAATATTTAAGATTTTCGTAACAATATTTTTATTTTGACCATAGTTTCGGAAACAAAGCTCCTGATCCTTAAGAAATTATATAATAATTATAGTTTGAAGCGAAAATTACATCTTCACTTCATTTAAGGATATAAATAAAAAAGACAAATAACAAATAAAATAGAAGATAAATAAAAAAAAGTGTTCAGGTGAAGTTAATTTATTAAAATTATTTTTCAAAAAAACATAATACGTTCCTGAACATTTTAATATTTACCTGCTCATATGTTGGTGAAATGAAGTGCGCAGACACACCCCTTTACTTTCTCCCTCTTCCTGCATCGGCGCCAATAGTTTACCTTAATGGTCGACATCAACTAACAGGGGCTTTTTTCCTGTTACGCGTCCAATTTTGTCCCGGGAACAGTATAATTGTTCGTGATGTATCACTAAAAGAATGTTCGGTTGGAATTTGGAGCATACCAAGGACCTTCTCTGTTTTGTTTCTTTTTTCCTCTTTGCAAATCATTTTTTATATTGTATATTGGATTTATCCAGTTATTGACAATCTGGAACATGAGTAGAATGATTTGAAAAGGGGGTACACTTGTAATTTATTTAAATATGACAACCAATTATTTTATGTTGTATAGTAAGTTGTGGCAATCATGAATAAATGTAACGTGATGTTAAAGGTCGCAATAATGTTTTATTTTTGGACCATGTATTACCTTCTAAATAAATATTTTTCTAACTATATCTGGTGAAAATCTTTGGTTAGGTACTTACTATAGTTTCAATGAACAATAAAATAAAATACACATAATAAATCCGACACATACTTCTGTAATTATTTCATCAACTTCATCTTCCACGATTATCCATAATTTTCATTCCTGTCCATCACAATTAACAAATTCACCACAGAAAAATCATCACAACAAGAATATATTCAATGATTTTTATTTCATTTCACTTCGACAGATTATTTTTTTTTGACATTAAATTGTTTGTCTATAAATTAATGGATATCATTGATATAACATTATATATGGACTGGCAGCAGTACATTAAGCGTCTTATAGGTGGACTACGGTATAGATACCAAAACTGAGCGAGTATATCTCCAATCGCTTCCATCGAGGTTTAACTATTTTTATGGGCCCAAATTACACACCTTGGGGATATGCCCTCAAATTAAGAAAAAACCACGCCTCAGAAATGGTAGCAGAGCGTGGTTACATTTTACCAACTGATGTAACAACAATATCTTAAGCCGTTGGTCCACTGTGTTTCAATGTTATTGTGGTGGTTTTTGGAGTGATGGCGGGAGGTTCAAGAGTGGATGTACAGGAGGAAGTTCTATTAACTGTTGTTCATTGAATCTCTGGTTTTTATTGTACTGGAGGAAGTTCTAGTAACTGTTGTTCATTGAATCTCTGATTTTTATTGCCTATTATTGTTCATAACATAAATTTATTTACAAACATATATTTATTCATGAGGGCTGTAATTATTACACCTTACATGTTCTAATATTTTATTTGCTTTTTCTCGGTTGATTAATAATGGATTCTGAAACTTGCGTGGCTACGGACACCGGAGATGAAATCTGATAATTGAATTTTGAAATTTGGAAATATTTATTGATTAATTCGGGGAATTCAATCCAATCATAATCACGATTCACCGTTGCAGCAGGGAAGCTGAATCTAATTTTAAGTTTAGGTAATTTTTGTAATTTGTATTTTATATTCAACATTAATTTGTATTTGATTTATTGTATAATTTCTTTTTTTTTCAATTGTTTGTGTATCGTGTGTGAACGCCGAGCAAAAAAAAAATCGTCATTATGGTGCGTACGCGCCAAGAAACCACCCGAGAGACGACAGACGCAAACCCTGGAGAGGTTTCACCTCCAACGGAACAGTTCCATTCGCCAACTGGACAACATCTTCCACCGGCGACGTCTACATCAACAGCGGCAGCAGTCAACCTCTCGCCCGCCGTCGGTTTGTCAACAGGGGTAAGCGCCGGTCTGGGTTCCTTAGATCCTCAAATCCCATCCCGAATTTTGGAACACATTGCGGTGCAGGCCGGGATCAGTGCGGAGAATTATAAAAATATTGTGGAGTTAAAGGACGCGTTTAAAAAACTTCAAGATACGTTGTGTACCCGTCGCGATCATGACTCTAAGCAACCGATAGGGGAACTCCCCAGTAAGGACCATATTACTAACCCCGGCTTCAACAGTGTAGGACTTGAAATTAAGTGTCAACTCGATGTTGGTGATTTGATTAGGAACATCCCAACTTGCGATGGTTTAGACTTGGAAAACATCGTTAAATTCATCGAAGAGTTTCAACGAGTGATCGATTTGAAACTTGTAGAAGAGAACGCCTTAATGAGACGCATTCTACCGTTGTGTACTGGATCATTTGGGTTATGGTTTTCGTCAAGGGTTTTATCATGCCGTAGTTGGAATGAAATGAAACGGGCTATTCTGGATCGTTTTTTTTCACCAGTCGATCTTAATCTGTTGGTTTCATCCTTGACTCAAAGGTGGCAAAGGCCTCAGGAATCCTTTGAAGATTTCGTCACGGACATAAGAAGCAAGGCCAGGGCAATGGACATACGAGCAACCGACGACGAGATCATTTTAAACATATGGTCACGGTTGAATCAATCAACCTACGAATTCGTACGATCCTCTCGGTTGCCCACATCTTTTGGCGAACTCGACACTGTCGTTCGGGATCACGCCCATTCACTTCGTCGCGATCGAATCTATCGTGAGATGGAACCGCGGGCTTCATCTTCCAAAAACACCCCAAAAAACGCATAGACGCCAACGAACCCGACCTAATCTGCAACACAAATATAAGTCACATGGGAAACTTGCCATGGAAAACCGGTTCATTACACTCAGTCAAATCTCTTTTCCGCGACAGCAAGGTCCTCTCGAATCCAAAAATCGACATACAGGTTGGCCATTTAATATTCAGTGCAGTATTAGACACCGGAGCCTCTATATCTGCGTGCTCACACCAGGTGGCTAAAACTCTCCTATCACTCCGACTAGCATCCGAGGGTTCATGTAGAATAAAGTTAACCACAGCGGACGGTCGACTTATTAACACCCAGAAGAATCTTACGTGTCACTTTAAAATAGGATCGTTTTCTTGGGACTTCTCATTTGTCGTATTACCGGGATCAAACTGCGATTTCATTTTTGGCGTAGATTTACTTCGCCATCTTAACGCTAGATTTAGCTTTACGAAGGCATCCCTGGTGTTTAGTTTCGCCCCTCAGATCTTTGTACCTTTCTCGTCGGAATCAGACTCCCTCATGGTAAACAACCTATCAGAGTTAAAACCCAACCTCCTCGATCATCTCGACAGCGTTCAACATGAGCGTGTCCTTCAACTTCTTAAGAAATACTCAGATGTGCTCAATAAGGACATACTGGGTCGGGCACTAGGGTTCGAATACCGCATACATCTAAAGGACAAAGTACCCGTTCGACGGAGTCCATACCCTCTAAACCCTGTCAGAGCCAAACAGATGGATGAACACATTGAAAAACTGTTGTCGCAAGGTGTCATCGAAAGATCCCGTAGCGCATTTGGGTCACCAGCCTTTTTCGTCCCTAAGAAAGACGGCACTAGCCGACTGTGCATCGATTATCGTCACCTAAACGCGAAAGTGGTTTTCGACGCTTTCCCCTCGCCGAACGTGGAGAGTATATTCCAGAGTCTACATGGATCCTCGATATTCTCATCAATAGATCTTGTCAGCGCTTTCTATCAAATACCTTTATCGAAGGACTCTAAAGAGTATACAGCCTTCGTTACCCCCACCGGGCTCTATCAATTCACCCAAGTTCCCTTTGGCCTCAGCGTCAGCCCCCAGGCTTTAAACCGTATCATCTTTGACATCTTTTCCGATTTGAGGTACAAATTTGTTATCGCATACTTTGACGATCTATTGATACACAGTGCAAACTTCGAGAAACATTTAGAACACTTGGAGGTGGTATTCAATCGACTTCGGAAGGCCGGACTCACTGCGAACCCCGAAAAGGCCCAACTATGCAAATCACAGATAACATTTCTGGGTCACATTATTTCTGCAACCGGTATCCGAGCAGACCCAGGCAAGGTGGCAGCCATTTCCGATATCCCACCCCCAAAATGTCTGAAACAACTTCGAAGCTTTATTGGTATGGCTTCCTTTCTGTCCCGTTTTGTACCCCGATTCGCCGAAATTGTCGCCCCCTTAAATCACCTTAAGAAGAAGGGCATCCGGTATCATTGGGGCTCTGACCAACAAGTTGCCTTCACGCGGATAAAAAATGCCTTAATGACAGCTCCGGTACTCGCCTATCCGGATTTTACTCGTCCTTTTATTGTACAAACGGATGGTTCGCAAACAGCCCTGGGAGCGGTTCTTCTCCAAAGACATTCCGACGGAACCCATCCCATACAATATGCAAGCCATAAACTAAGCGATGCCGAACAACGTTATTCAGCGTACGAGATCGAAGCCTTGGGAGTGCTGTTTGCCCTTGAGAAATTCAAAGAATATCTGCTGGGCAACCATTTCCTCCTCCAGACGGATTCGATGGCCTTAAGCTGGGTTATGCGTCACCCTAAACAACTAGGTCGCGTTGGACGATGGGTACTCAAACTATCCCGTTTCGATTTCGAGGTTGAGCATATTCGGGGAAATACCAACACGATCGCGGACGCACTTAGTCGAATTTTTGAGACCGATCCAAATTATTCCAAAGATCCACCGGAAGTAAAACCTCTTAATCTCCTGGATGAGGTACCCCAGTCATTTACGTCTATCCGACAACATCAACAATCAGATCCGGAGTGCAGAAGCATTGCTGACCGTGTTAATAACGGTGCAGCTGATGTGAAACAGTTTGTACTACGCGATGGGTTGTTGGTGAGGTTGGTCGGGAAACGCAGGTTGCGAAGGGTGGTTGTACCGAAAACCGTGAGAGACATGATATTGTTTTATTTCCACAATTCGAAAGTTCACACACACCTAGGTATTACAAAAACATACCAGTTGGTCACGCGTCGGTTTTGGTGGAAAGGCTTGTACCAAGATGTTCGACGTTATGTGAGATCCTGTGAGGCTTGTCAAACCTTTAAACCCCACTGTCAAAAGGTCGGAGCTCCACTTGCTACTATTATACCTCAACATCCGTGGGATAGAGTATTCGTTGATCATATCGGACCGTTAACGTTAACGGCATCTGGACACCGATATGCCCTTGTAGTCTTGGATGGATTTAGTAAGTGGCTAGAAATAATCCCAGTAAAAAGAGTGACAACCGCCGCCACAATAGCTAAGTTAATCACGGTTTGGACTAGGTACGGCCCACCAAATTATCTCGTATCAGATAATGCTTCGAGTTTCTCCAGCGCAGCCTTTAAATATATGTGTATGCAATGGGGCATCCGACACATTAATACAACACCTTACCGACCCGGTGGGAACCTCGTAGAGCGAGCTAATCGAAACATCAAATCTGGTTTGAGTATCATTCTGAGTGAATACTGTGTGACCCATAAACAGTGGGACCAATTTACACCTTTTGTTACACTGTCTCACAATTCGTCCGTTAGTAGCGCCACAGGGACTTCTCCGGCGCAAGCCTTTCTCAATAGAGAAGTACCCAGTTCCTTGGACTTGATATGGGACCTCAGCCGATTCTGCTCGGCCGAAGCAAAACCCACTCGGGATGAAATTAGAGAGTCATTAAAGCGGAACCAAGACAAAATTCGTGAGTACCATAATCGCTTTCGACCCAATCGTCATCCATTTCGGGTAGGACAGAAAGTTCTCCAACGCTTATACCAGCACCGAAATGATCTGGAGGATGTGCGAAAATTTCACCCTCGTTGGTCGAGCCCGCGAAAAATTGTGCGATTTACTAGTCCGGTGTCGTGTGAACTGGAAGATGTTGATAGCCCAGAGGATAAATATCGAGCGCATATTGAAGATCTTCGACCATTCTACGAACGCGGTCACGATTGACCATCGTGTAGAACAAGCGGGGGAGACTGAAGCGAAAATTACATCTTCACTTCATTTAAGGATATAAATAAAAAAGACAAATAACAAATAAAATAGAAGATAAATAAAAAAAAGTGTTCATGTGAAGTTAATTTATTAAAATTATTTTTCAAAAAAACATAATACGTTCCTGAACATTTTAATATTTACCTGCTCATATGTTGGTGAAATGAAGTGCGCAGACACACCCCTTTACTTTCTCCCTCTTCCTGCATCGGCGCCAATAGTTTACCTTAATGGTCGACATCAACTAACAGGGGCTTTTTTCCTGTTGCAACGCATTAAGATGGATCGCAGCTAAATTTTCGTCTCATCGCCGGTGTTCTGTACCACGTGGATTATTAGTCCATTCTCGGGTGAAATTCAGCGAAAAAGAACATGTAAGTGATATTTAAATGACTAGTGTGTTGAAATTAATCAAACCATCGGTTCGTTGGCTAGCAAGATACACAAACCTTTCATGTATATAGTCATAAGAATACCCTTTTTATTTTATTATTAGTTTCGTTTCACTATAAGGACTTGCTATGTTCGACAACCAACCATTCTTGGGGTACGCGTCCAATTTTGTCCCGTGAACAGTATAATTGTTCGTGATGTATCACTAAAAGAATGTTCGGTTGGAATTTGGAGCATACCAAGGACCTTCTCTGTTTTGTTTCTTTTTTCCTCTTTGCAAATCATTTTTTATATTGTATATTGGATTTATCCAGTTATTGACAATCTGGAACATGAGTAGAATGATTTGAAAAGGGGGTACACTTGTAATTTATTTAAATATGACAACCAATTATTTTATGTTGTATAGTAAGTTGTGGCAATCATGAATAAAAGTAACGTGATGTTAAAGGTCGCAATAATGTTTTATTTTTGGACCATGTATTACCTTCTAAATAAATATTTTTCTAACTATATCTGGTGAAAATCTTTGGTTAGGTACTTACTATAGTTTCAATGAACAATAAAATAAAATACACATAATAAATCCGACACATACTTCTGTAATTATTTCATCAACTTCATCTTCCACGATTATCCATAATTTTCATTCCTGTCCATCACAATTAACAAATTCACCACAGAAAAATCATCACAACAAGAATATATTCAATGATTTTTATTTCATTTCACTTCGACAGATTATTTTTTTTTGACATTAAATTGTTTGTCTATAAATTAATGGATATCATTGATATAACATTATATATGGACTGGCAGCAGTACATTAAGCGTCTTATAGGTGGACTACGGTATAGATACCAAAACTGAGCGAGTATATCTCCAATCGCTTCCATCGAGGTTTAACTATTTTTATGGGCCCAAATTACACACCTTGGGGATATGCCCTCAAATTAAGAAAAAACCACGCCTCAAGTTATCATACATTTTCTGTAGAAGGAACTTTTGTTTCCGAAACTAAAGTCAAACATTTGTTTTATTTAATAACAAAAGTGCATTGTAAATGGTCTTCTTAATAAAATTTTCGGTCTATTGAATTGTTAATTAAGAGTTGCGGGATAAGCCTCAAGCCCTCCCTTGAAAGTGAAAATGAATATAGATTCGTTGTTTTTGCTCGAGAAATTTAAATATCTGTTAGCTCTGCAAGCTAATACCAATTTGAATACCGCATTCGCACGCTGTTAAAGTAAAAGCTTTCTGAACAATTTCGAACCCACTGCGAACAGCTATACGCACGTATTCTTAATTCTCTTATTCATGTCGATGTATGATTTAAATCTTGTTTCCATTTTGAGAATCCAATGTATGCATAGAGGTAGATTGTAAAGGCTGCCCTGGACGGGCTACACTTCGACCATAAGGTCCATTCTGATGCCTTAGGATTTGAGGATGTGAGTGGAGTGGAAGGAATTTGTGAGTAGACTAGGAATTGGTAGGATATGCGGCTGCAGCCGACTATGATAGGAACTATGCCGATATCCATCTGGAGTTCGTGAAGGAAACTGCAGAAAACCTTCACAAGCATAGCCGGTTACTTCATTCTTGATTCGAACCCATAACCTCCCAGTTTCCAAGTACTGAATACTGCGCAGACATGACACCTTAGACCGCTCGACTACTTGGCTGGTAATGTATGCATATATGTTTATTATACTTTTGGTTTCCTGGAGTGGAGACAGTTGGTAGTGGAAATTTTTTGAGAGCTTTCGTGATAGGTGAGGTTTATCACAAATAATTAATCCAAATAACTCAACAACCTAACTCGTAAGTAGTAAGACGACAATGAACCCAAAGAACAACTAATGTATAAAACCTGAAACTGCAAACCCACAATAGGCTGCCATCGATAAATAAATTTTTAAATTTTAAACACGTTTCTTTCGGTTACAAGCTTTTGGATAGCTTAGAATGTAGCTTCTTCGTAGGGAATTCTCCATGTCGAAAAATATGGAGTAACTTGGGAATATCAGTTCTGAATGTAATATCTACAATGGTATCGTACTAGGTGGGCAGGGTTTGACTTTACAAGCTCTAAGTGAGAGGTTGGAACAGAGATAGAATAAATACAGGGTACCTACCAATTATTATTATTTTCGGTTTTTAATTAAAACATTTTCTGAAAAAAAATATAATAATAAAATATAATAATACCAACCCTTTTTTAGGGTCACTATCTATTATAATTATACAAAGTAAACACTATTGACTATACAATACATAAAATAGTATTGTGTGTAAACAATACATTGAATACTTTGGAATTTTGGGCATAAAATGTACCTTTTTAATATATTTGTGTATGAATTATAAAATATAAATCTTTTGATCTTTTACGTTTACCGCTTGACAATTGTAAACCGCTTGTAAATTTTTTGATGGTTTAGCTATTGTTTAGATTTTAGAATTAGGTTTTTGGAAATTCCGAATAATTTGCCAAAAGTATTCATATCGGACTAATAAACAATTATATACCTGATTTAATTATTTTTTCTTAGTAGAGGATATAGTGTGATGGGAATTTGATGACACTGGATACAATAAACATGCCAATGATAAAGCTGGGTGGGGGGGGGGGTTAATTTGTTACTAATTTCTAAATGGTTAAATTTTACATAAAGTGGGAATTTTATGTAGCTTACTCAACCTGACTGAGTTGTTTTGATTTAGTCTACTTTGAATTAAAAAAGTGAAAAGTACTATTCGTGCTATTGAAAATTATTTTTCGCATAATTTCTTTTTCAAAAAACATAAAAGTAGTGATTTTAATAATGGAGAATACATCGCAAGCAGTCTTGGATAAGTTCAGCACTGGAGGTGCGGCGCCGTCTGCGAAGAAAACGAGAATATTTTTTGGCATCAACGAGTGGGAGCATCGTTTTGGTATATTTAACAAAACTGATAAAGAGGTAATTTGCCTAATTTGTGGTAAAAACGTTTATTTGTTCAAAAAGAAGTAATTTCCAACGTCATTATACCGCGAAACATTCTGCCGAGTTTGATAAATTCGAAATAGGGACAGCAGAACGCGATCGTGTAATTGCTATTTCTAAAAATAATTATTTTGAATCATCGTCTGCCAAAAAATTATATATTAATAATGATGCATTGGTAGGCCAACCTGTATTGAAACATCGTTCCGTCTTACTTCAAAACATACCTTGCTTATTTACTCTCACTTTCTTATGGGGAGCCCCGTCTACGCCCACCTCTGCTCTAAATTTTCAAAGGTGATATGGATATAAAGTTAAGTTCTTTATTATGGTAAGATACTTTTTGATTTACTAAAAACTGAATTGGATTCAAACTCCAATAACATAACGAATAATGTATTGAATTTATAAAATAAAACAGTACCTGTTCGGTAATGAAAAAGCTCTATGATAAGTTTGTATAGGGAATATTTATTCGAATCAAAATGTCGGACGTAAAAAAATTGCTCGTACATAAAAGTCTTTAGATCAAATATTGAAAAATTTTTGCTTATAATTGAAATATTTTCAAATACTTTTTCTTATATCATAACCGTTATTCTAATATACTGTCTTATCGAAAGATAAAACAGGAACGGCATTCTTTGAATGAAATATTTGTATGTGTTCTAAATATTTCTATATTCTCTAAATGAAAATTTGTCCTTACTGCGGATATTATTCTTGATTGGTATCACATTTTTGGTGATTTATAAATTTTCAGTCAATTAACTGTAATAACCTTAGGTCAATGATTTGAAATTAGGATGGAGTTTCTACAAACCCCGTTTTCATTAAACAAATACGAGTATATTTCAATATACAATGATAATATAGAAATTAGAAACAACTTTGTAATGAAACAATAATGTAATGATAAAAAATATACAATTGATGGAAATTTGAAATAAACAAAAACTAACCATTTAAGTCTTTAACTGCTCTACCTTTGACTGCAATTATCAATCTTTAGAGAAATACAAATTTACAATTTTAAATAAGTTTTTAACTAGTTACACAAATAAAACTTTGGAAATACAATTTTCTATCCAATTATGAATGGGAAAAGTGTAAATTTTGTTGTTGTATATAAAAGACAATGGTTTTATTAAGTGTCTCTGTCGGTAAAATAGTTTATTTTGATAGATATTTAATTAAGAATATACTGTTTAAACAAATCACACGACTTCCGTTAAATGTCTTCTTGTATCCCGTTCTAATTCTTAGAAAATATAGTTTCATAAATTATTAAGTAAAAATAAAATTTCGAATGAACATTTTGCTCAGGTTATTCAAATGAAAAAGGAATTTAATTGTAATATGCCATGGTTTATGACTATCACATGATAATAAGCTAGCTAATTAGCTATTGTGTTCACATTTATAAAACAAATATATAAACAAAGAGCAGCAAACAACCAATTTTGTGCCATTTGGTTTTCGAAAAAATGTCAAGAAATTTTCCTAGTAAACAAATTTATTCTAAACATTATTTCCAAAACCAATCGACTGCAAATATTTGAAAAATAGAATACCGCTTTTGGAATCGATAGTAAACAATCAAATAAAATTTCTGGGTATATTGCATGGTATGTTGAAGATTATGTTTGTTAACTTGGTGTAATCACTTGAGAAACTTTTAATTATACCTTTATACAGAAAAATCGTATAATTTTTATTGTGATTCAGCGTCGGATTGGGCCTAATGGGCCCGGGTCTCAGTATGACTTTAAGGCCACCCGTCTGCAAAACCAAATGATAATAATAATCAAATAACCAAGAGTTCTTCAAGAACGTATATTTTTATATAAAAAGTTAGAACTAGAGCCAGCCTATTATGGTTTTTTTAGAGGTGAAATCTCAGCTAGATTGTCAATAAATCTTTCGAAAAAGTTGTTATCCACATTATCATTGAAAAGATTCGAGTATATGATTAGGATAATCAACAGTAGAGAACGAAGCATCGTCTTAATGCGCTTCAGTACGGAAAATCGTCTCTCGCAAATTACTTGCGTAAACGAGATTACGAGGATTACATAATAAGCGACATATAAGTTGAAGTCCAGTCTAATGTTCATGTTATATTGAGAAAATAGTTTCCATGCACATGGTATGCAACTCTGCAGGTATCCGAATCTTTTCGAGACAAAAAAATATCGTTCTTTGCTGTTTGAACTAATTCATCTTCGCAGATTTCTTCCTACACTTCTTCCTTCCTCCTTTTCCGTGTTCGAACTATTCTGTCACTCCACTCTCACGCCACTCTTATCATATTGCCTGCCCGGCACTGTGATTCAATATGTTGTAAGATTAAGTATTTTTTCACCTTTAAAATAGAATGGGAGGTTTATTTATTGCTTTTACAGTTTTAAGCAATAAAAGGCCAAAAATAGATAAGTTTATTTTTATATTTATTATTTGTAAATACTTCAGCGTCACAATACAATACTTGTCAAATTCCATCTCGGTTACATAATAGGCCCTACAAACGAGGAACATTGAACAGCAACATTGTGCAGCAACCTAGGATGTTGCTGTGTGTGTATAGCTGTTGCAGCAACAAAACACATGTCCTTGAACGGTTGCTGTAAAAATCAAAATTATTTGATATTTTGTAGGAGGAGTTAAATGTTCATATACAAATTGGCCATATTATCTGAAATGTTATGCTTTCCTAATATTTTATTATGTTTTATTACCTATATTGGTTACAATTTACATTATATATATATAATATATATATACTTTATTATTTGTATAGAATATAGATATTATCCCAACACTAGTTTTACTAGAGATACATACATATAAATAAACTATACAAATTAAATGAGATAGATAGAGACAAGATGAGAAATGATTGAATTTTTATGACTAGCGTCATAAAATAATAAAATTAAATTTTATGTTCCCAAACTTTGGTTGCAACGTCTGTACTGAAAATATTTTATAGGCGGAGTTCAATGTTGATGCAACAAGGTTTTGCGTCTATTCCATACTTAAGACAAATATGAGAGAACTAATGTATACTTTATAGACAAATGTCTTGAGTTTTAATTAAATATTGATAAGAAAAAATTAACTCATCAACCAGGAATCGAACCTCGGCCCTCTGGATAACTAATCCAGCTTGCTTACCGCTACACCAAATTTTATTTGGTTTATTTGGTTTACTGAATTATTTTTTAAAATTAATAAAACTGCAAAATTGAAGATTATATGACTTCCAAATTTTATTTAATAATGGACACAACAATATCTTGTCTCACGTTATAAATACATATATTTTGTACTTAAATAACAGTATAATTATCAAAACTATATAGGTACATTTGATTATGTAATTGGAAAATTTATCGGACCATACATTTTATTAATAATAAATATCATTCAATTTTGTTCAGTGCTGTACATTTATCCAACAAAACTTTGGAATATTTATCATTAATAATTTATAATGGTAGTAATTTGTAATGGGTAGTAATTTTGGTACTTTGGTCCCTAAATTTTATTTTATTTTATATTTTGATAAAATATTTATAAATAAATAAATTAGCAAAAAATAAAAATGATACTGATCTACAAAAAGAAAATTTAAAAAAAAAAGTTGAATATTTAGAACATATGAAATGAAATGTTTTTTTATGATAAATTTTTTGTTATTAATTCAACAATTTCACTGGATACAGTCCTGATATGTATGAAATAATATGTATATAATTATGTGTATGTGTATAATGTACGTAATGCTTTTGAATATTTTATATAATTTGATATTATGCTATTTTATAATATATCATGTGTATTATGTAATTAAATATCATTTAGAATTTGAATAATTTTCGACTATAAATATATATTGTAAATAATTTGAGTGAAATATTATTTAATAATTTAATAATTTGCTATTTTATGACGGTGAGTTTGATAATATCAATAAATATTAAATTTAAAAATTCGTTATGCAGGGCTGCTTGAACTAAGCGAATTTCCTTACAATACATTAATTATCCCCTATGGCGGTTACAATTTTAGTGTGTTTATTTGCAAGGCTAATTTTATTAGAAAATGGCATAGGTCAAGGGGAAAGAAAGGGATAGAGAAAGAAGAAAACACAAAATATAAAATATCTTACAATATTAGAACAATCGAAAAATGTATGAAGAGTAAATTTGTAGAAAATCAAGTTTGCTACAACTCATTACCTTATCATTTTTTCAAACTCTAATCTATACAGAGATATTTAGAATTTCAACTTTCTATCTTAAATTGTAAATATTTCTGTAAATATTAGAGTAACAGAAAAAATTGTTAAAGACAAAATTATAGTAAAACTAATTACCTACAACTTTGTGTGTTATAAATTTTTCGATTTTTCAAATATTAAGGGAGATATTTCAAATTTCTGTTTCCCCTTCGCTTTAAAACCCCGTTTCCCCTTGTCCGATTATACCCATTAATGAACTTGATCTTTTGAATACCAAAAGCGCCTCAAATACCGATCAGAAGAAAACTGTGACTGCTAGAGAGTTCACAGACACATAAACTTACTCTAAAAGGTAATTCAGAAAAAGTTAGTCTTGGTCTTGAAAGTCATGTTTCTGGGACTTAATGTTTAGACTGGGTTAGGCTTTTGAAAAATACGTTTGCAATAATTTATTAATAATAATAAATTAATTTTTATTTTGACTGTATTTTTGCACATGCAGTAGTATCCTCAGAAAAAATACAATAATGACAAAAATGTACAAATTTTAACCAAAAGTTTGTCATAGATAGATATTTAAATTACATAAAAAAGTAGTAGTTCGGTCAAACCTAAAAAATATAAATGTAATAACAAGTCACTTGAAATAAAAAATAGAATTGTAAAAACTGTAGTGGTTATTATGCAAAAGTTATAAACAGGTAATACAAAATAAAAGTTTTACTAATAACAGATTTTTTACATATAATGTAGGTAGGATGGTTTAAATACGAAATTATTATATTAATTAACGCCCATGAACAATAAGAAATTATTACATACTACATTATGCCGAAAATTAATTATCTACAAACAGATGTAGATAATTATGCAATAGAACTATACAAACTATGCAATAGAAAATAGAAATATTAATAAACAAATTGATCCAATAAAATTCCGGTATGACGGGCCAAAAAAAAAGATATTTAAGAAAACAATTCTGTCGGCGGCAGCGTAATTATCCGAAATCTCAGGGTTTTTTCTTAAATATCTTAAAATATCTTTAACTTACGACAAAAATTAATAAACTAATATTACTGTCGACTTTTATGAATGTTCTATCTAGAGCACGGTAGTGCGAAAGGCCGAGTTATATAAATAGACCGAATTTTATAAATAGACCATACATCAGTGCTCGCACATCATTCAATAGTTTTAGTTGAGCGATGACGACTATATATATATATATATATATATATATATATATATATATATATATATATATATATAGACATATATATATACATATATATATATATATGTATATATATATGTAAAATGTCGTATTGGGTAATAGTTATGAATATATATATATATATATATATATAGACATATATATATATAGACATATATATATATATATATGTATATATATATATATATATATATTCATAACTATTACCCAATACGACATTTTCATGACGGAGAGCAGGATTGGGTATAGACTAGTAGTTATTTTTCCCATTTTTATGCAATTTTTCACACATAACTGCTATCACTTCCTTTTAAATTTCTTTTGTAGGAACATAAATTCTATTTCAAGTTGTATACTTATTATGCCATACATTGTAGTAATAATTTTCTACATATTATATTGAAAAATATTCGACATTATTATTATTATTATTATTATTATTATTAAGTAATGTGATACGTTAATGCTAAATTTTACTTACGGGCACTAATAACAATATGCATACATGCAGCATATACTCGTATGTGTGCAATGATAGCTAGCCGCAGATTTTGTGTAAATTAATAGTATAAATAATAATCAGGAATTTGTTTATGTTATTATATGTATCTGTATGTTATATAATTTTCATGCTTTAAGCTATTTTTAGGATTCCGTTTTAATTATTAAATATTAAATTTATATACCTATGAACTAGCATTATGTTATACAAAGGTTAATAATTTCTGTTTGTTAAAACACAGGAAAGATCTTGTAAGCATTACCACCACTGGAGTAATAACATGAAATTGTGTAGTCGAAATAAAACTACAGAAATGGAAAAATAAAACGACAACTACTATAGTTTTCTATGCGACCTAGAGGAAGCAGCAGAGGTAGAAGTCATAAAAATAATGAACTTTGCACGATGCTGGATATACTTGAAGGCAAAGTACTAGAATTGAGGTTACGGGTTTTATGAAATTTAGACGAGCACAATGGACCGCATACCCAATCTCAAGAAAGGAATCGTCTGGTATACAGACGGATCCAAAACTGAAGAAGGGACCGGGGCGGGAATCTATGGTGAGAGACCTAAAGCAAACATAAGCCGTAACTTGGGGAAATATTCTTTCGTACAGTCAAGCTGCTTTAAAAGTCTTGTCTGGAACTGAGGTCACCTCAGAGGTAATCATGGATTGTCTGGATGAATCTGGAACAAAACGGATCAATGTTTAATTGCTCTGGGTGCCGGGTCACAGTGGTTTCGATGGAAACGAAAAAGCAGATGCTTTAGCAAAGAAGGGAGTCGGAATGCCCTTCAAAGGCCCAGAGCCTATTTTAGGAATTCCAAGTACTGCATGTAAACAGGTAATCAACGAGTGATCAAATGCTAAACACCGTGATCACTGGGAAAAAGTACCGCGGCAGGAGCTCGGGAAAATATTGCTTCAGAGTGCAGCCAAGAGGCTATTCCTCGATGCACTGAAGCTGAACAGGATGCAACTACGGAGGGTTACCGGATTCATTGCCTGAAAAAATGAAAAGAACCAAAATTATAGTAGCATTAGTTATCTATAACTATACTTCCTGGACATTTTTCGCTTTTCCAACATTAAGACATATATACCAAATTTTGTGTTTCTTCCTTCCTCTAACCCCCCCCCCCCCCTCCTTTCCTTTGTCCGTCATTAACGAACTAGACCGTTAAAATAACAAAAGCACCTCTATACCCAATTTTATTACTATCGGATTAAAACTGTGAAAGCTAGAGTGATTACAGACATATATATATATATATATATATATATATATATATATATATATATATATACGGTGATTTTCGACATCTACTAGGTAGGATCGATGGACATTTGAAGAAATTTTTACGAAATTTTGACTTTGGTACGAGTTCAATGGCAATGAAATTTGTCGGAGTATACGCTAAAGCCTTCTACAGTTTGTCATACGTAACCGAAAGAAATTTGGACAAACATCGTTATGTTGACGCGAAAGTATACACAAATAAACAAATATTAAATAAATAAATCACTTCAACAGAAGTAATACTGTCTAAATAAATAAAAAATTAGAATAATATGAAAAAGTTGGCTATTACGTCACAATCGTCCTTGGTGTAGCGGAAGCATACTGGACTAGTTATCCAGAGGCCCGAGGTTCGTTTCCTGGTTGACGAGTTAATTTTTTCATATCAGTATTTAATTTAATTAAAAATTCAATGACAATGAAATTTGTCGGAGTATACGCTAAAGTCTTCTACAGTTTGTCATACGTAACCGAAAGAAATTTGGACAAACATCGTTATGTTGACGCGAAAGTATACACAAATAAACAAATATTAAACGAGACCAATAGCTTATTTCCTTTCAGAAAACTCGCTGAAAGTAAAATTGCGTAATAAACAAATATAAATAGAAATTACGTTGATGCATCGGATATTTAAAAAAAATCATCACAATTTATTATATATCCATGACAAAAATGATAATTTTAAAAACCTCTTTGGCCTGATGAGGGACCGGGTTTCTCATTAAGGTCCATTACAAATTTTGTGTATGAGAGTCAAATCAAAGTATACCAATAATATCCACTAAATTGTCATGAAAATAGAAATTCTCATGCACTTTGCATAAAATTTCAGCCGAAAACAGTTTCGGCCTTGTTAGACCTATTAAAAATATAAACTGCAATAAAACTAAAAACTATCATTATGTGTGTTAATTCATCTTCATTTCTTTGTTTATTAGTTTTTATAAACATTTTAAAAAAATTCTGAAATCAGTATTTTTATTTTTAATCACAAACTAGTCTGGATCTTATTGGGAGCTTAGAAAAGAATCTCGAACTTTCGTAACAGAAAGAATCAAATTTTCTAAATACAAAAAGCCTACTTTAATTTATGTAAAAATTTATTGAAATGAATTAACAAAAAAGGTTTAATTTAATACTCTTAACGAGGTCTAGGCCTTCTTAAGTATGAAATAGAGCAGAACATTGTTGCAGCAACATTAAACTCTGCCTATAAAATATTTTCTCTACAGACGTGCAACCAAAATTAGGGAACATAATATTATTATTTATTATTTTATTATCTATCTCATTTAATTTGTATAGTTTATTTATATGTATGTATTATCTCTAGTAAAACTAGTGTTGGGATAATATCTATATTCTATACAAATAATAAAGTATATATACATTATTATATATAATGTAAATTGTAACCAATATAGGTAATAAAAAATAACAAAATATTAGGAAAGCATAACATTTCAGATAATATGGCCAATTTGTATATGAACATTTAACTCCTCCTACAAAATATCAAATAATTTTGATTTTTACAGCAACCGTTCAAGGACATTTTGTTTTTTGTTGCTGCAACAGCTATACACACACAGCAACATCCTAGGTTGCTGTTCAATGTTCCCCGTTTGTAGGCCCTATTAGGATACCATCGAGCGGGCTTTATTACTGATAGTAACAAGCGATATCAAAAATGTCCTTAAGAAACAAATGAAGGAAGAAATGTATAAAAATCGCCTTGCTTCCAATGATAAAAAGCTTAGATATTAATCTCCAATGGTTAAAACAAAAAAAATCACCACTTTATTCACAAAAAATAAAGTGAAACAAAAAAAAAAAGATTAATCAATATTATAAATAGAGCGTTTCATTGAAACATCATTGATAAACACGGGTATGCTTCCTAAACGATAACGTGGCTAGAAGTGTTACCGTATTTTTGTCTATTGATGTTTTTGCGTAGTTTAAAATTTATTTTATTCCGTCTATGTCCTATGAGTATTATGTATGCATGTCCATATATTTATGTGTGTTTACCTGTACCTACTACCGTGGTATATTTACATGATATTTTAGAGACCATTGTTAGGCTTCTAGTAACTAATAGACCTTCTAAATTCAGTCTGATTAAAAGGATAAAACCGGCTATCTTACAAAAAAAGAACTCATTTTCATTGTCAATGTAATTTCGAGATATAAACCCCCAAAAATTGCTGTTTTGGGCACTTAATGACCGGCTGATTCACTCACCTGTATAGTGTAAGGAACAATCAATTTAGAAGCTTTAATTTTAGTAGAAATGTAAGGTCCAAGTAAATGGAATGTATTGTGAACTTTGTGTTGTGGAAATGATTATTCGCAGCAACTTCTAGCCCTCAAATGAAATTCTCAGTAATGCTTTCGGAAGTTCTCAGACCACCATGTGAAATATTTAGAAAATATCGAACAGTATTACTGACAATACGATATAGAACTTTATACTTAGTGTGAAGAAATAATTTTTTTATCCTGGTTACATTAGAAAAAAAAATTCGTTACGCAGGAGTTGCGTCAACTTAGTGAATTTCCTTAGAATACATAAATCACTCTCCAGCGGTCATAATTTTAGTGTGATCAAAATGAAATATATCTGATATGACTTTAGTATTTGCAAAAATTCGTTACGCAAGAGCTGCGTCAACTTAGCGAATTTCCTTAGAATACATAAATCACTCTCTAGCGGTCAGAATTTTTGTGTGATCAAAATGAAATATAATATCTGATATGACTTTAGTATTTGCAAAAATTCGTTACGCAGGAGCTGCGCCAACTTTGCGAAGTTCCTAAGAATACATAAATCACTCTCTAGCGGTCATAATTTTAGTTTGATCAAAATCAAATGTAATATCTGATATGACTTAAGTATTTGCAAAAATTAAATTTATTAATAGCAAAAAGAACGGTATAATGATTATAGTTTATAGTTACTATGGAAACGACAATCAAAATTTTTTACAATAAAATATATTTTATGTATTCGTGTCAAACAAACACAAATTATTAAATATGTCTCTTAATATTAGAATAATCGAAAAATGTATAAGAAGTAAAGTTGTAGGAAATCAAGTTTGCTACAATTCTTTACCTGATCATTTTTCTCAAACTCTAATGTGAACAGAGATATTTAGAATTTTAACTTTCAATCTTTAATTGCTTTAATATTAAGGGAGATAGTCAAATTTTGTGTTTCCCCCTCTCTCTAAACCCCCCTTTCCCCTCGTCCGATTTTATCCATCAACTTGAACTTGACCTTTAGAATACCAAAAGCGCCTCAAATATCAAATTTCATTCCAATCGGAATAAAACTGTGACCGCTAGAGAGTCCACAGACATTTAAAAAAAGTACATATGTTGTATATATATATATATGTATACATGTATATACACATATACAAATTTTAGCGATAGTGATTTTTAACATCTAATAGGATCGATTTGAAGAAATTTTTACGAAATTTCAACATTGGTGCAAAAACAATAGCTGCATTTCCTTTGGAGGAAATTTGCTAAAAATGTATCAAAATGCTTAAGTACAAATAATTAATTGTAGTACTCAGTTAATAGTACTTTCACTCAATTGTGGTGCTTTGGATGGTAGCTTTATTTCAGAAGACAACGCTGATTTAATTGCAATACAAAACGCCCCAAGTTTAATGCTTTTAATATATTCCTGTACTGATGCCTCCACAACATTTTTATTTTGGTGAATATTTTCTAATTCCATCATGAATTCATCTAAAATCTAGAATACGGGAGCTTGAAATGACTTGTTTACGAGCAAGTGCACCTAGATCGCCAACATACAGGTTGATGAGTGCACAAAATCAAATCTCTAGAAGGGATAACTATATATTACAATTATTAATTCTTGCTAATGGCATACCAATATAATTTTCTTTATTAACGTAAACTTATTATCTCTATTATCTTTCTTCTCTTAATTAACATTAATACTTTTATATTAAATATTAATGTTATCAAATCTGTAATCTTCATTAATCAAACTTAATATAATCAAACAAATCTAAATCATTAAATTTTTTATTTTGAAAAAATTTATTATTTAAAATTTTTAAAATATTTTTTTTCCGTTTCAAGCCGTGCGGTCAAATGCACTCTTCTTGGAACTGGTAGGTTGCGGGTTCGAAGCCCAGCGGCGATAGTTTGTCAGTTATAATTAATGGGGGTGGTTAATTGACTCAACTATCGCCGTATAGACAAAATCAAAGTATCTGGCTATGTTTGTAAAGATTTTCTGTAGTTTCCCTTCATGAAATCGATATGAATGTTGGCATAGTTTCTATCAAAGTCGGAAGCATCCGCTTAATCTACCAATTCCTAGTCTACACACAAATTCATTGTCCGCCATCCACATCATTAATGTATGTTAAAAATTAAGGTAAAAAAAATAATGATGTGGGTGGCCTCTGTTATAGACCGTGGTTTCTCAGAAGAAGACGTAAAACCCCATTAATATATTACAAACTTGAACAACCGCATTATATTTTTGATTATTCTGAAATATCGTTATTTTAATAGATTCTGGCTTGTTATTTGACACTTAGAAAAATACAAATTGGGGGCAAATGCACAAAAAAAATTTCAAATTAAATATTATCATGAATGTCTTATCATCTCTCTTATCATCTCATCGTACTGGTATGAAGGTGTTTGTTCTTTTTAATCTTCAAGTCGACGTCAAATTTGGACTTGACAAGGTATGATATATGTTCAAAATGAATTAATTCATAGCAGTGTTTTATTAAAAATCAAATATCTTCTTTTTAACCCGACTTCAAACAGGAGGATGGTTCTCAATTCGTCTGTATTTTTTTTTTTTTTAATATGCGTTACCTCAGAACTCCGTCATTTATGAACCGATTTTGAATTTTTTGTTTTAAAGTGTTTGGTTTCCTATTGGGCCCATTGACACCAAATCGCATTCTGATCAGGGAATCCCCGGGAAGTCAAGGAAAATGCTCATTTTTTATGTGATAACCGATTTCTGCGAAATTTTTTTTTTTTTGAAAGGGTATACTCATTCATAATGGGAAAATAAGAAAATTTTTTTAAAAACCGACTTGTTCAAAGAGTTTTAGTACACCATAATGTATTTTTTCTTTGGATTGCCCATTTTTAAATCATTTTTAACTTTTCGTATAAACCTCGCTAATAATCCTACTGTTATATAATCCATATTTTGACAAAATGGAAACCCGACTTCAAAAATCAAATATTCTATAACAAAAAATGCACTAAAAAGTAAAAAAATAATTGCATATTCTTGTGCCAATTTTAGTTCACCTAAGAAAATTTTTTAAATATATATGTACAATTATTGTTATTTTTGGAGGCGGTGTACAAAAGTTATGTGAATTTCTCTATGCGGACACCGCCTCCAAAAATAACAATAATTGTACATATATATTTAAAACTTTTTGCTTAGGTGAACTAAAATTGGCACAAGAATATGCAATTATTTTTTTACTTTTAGTGCATTTTTTGTTATAGAATATTTGATTTTTGAAGTCGGGTTTCCATTTTGTCAAAATATGGATTATATAACAGTAGGATTATTAGCGAGGTTTATACGAAAAGTTAAAAATGATTTAAAAATGGGCAATCCAAAGAAAAAATACATTATGGTGTACTAAAACTCTTTGAATATAATTAATGTCAATGTGTTCAACTATATCATAGTCATTACTTGAAGCAACAAAAGAAAAATGGGAACTTGAAGTTTTGAGGGTTGTTTTGAACACCATATTTCCTGCGGATTCGAGGAGTATTGACATATCGTTTTTTTTTCATTTTTCCCTTTATATCTCAATATCTATGAATTTATCGGAAACATTATCGTCATTAGAAAATTTTAAGGTAAGTCAAATTTTGAATAAAAATAACATTGTAAATTTATTGTTAAATTCGAAAATTTATTTTAATATTATAATGACAATGTTGACGATAAACTTCATAATCTTTTATATATTGACTGGAAAACAATAAAAAACTGTTGGTAATGCTAATCAATTAAGAAGTCATTGAAAACTAATGTAAAGTAATAATAACATACTTTCAAAAAGTTTTCCCAATTCCAAGATGGATTATAATAATAATAAAAATAATAATATAATAATAATAACCCCTCACGGGGACAACTGGCATCCCTAGTTGTTCGGGAATTGGCTCTCCTGGAACCCAAACCAACCCATTTTAAAACAACCGCTTCCTGGGGGTTATCGCCAGGGCACATCTGGAGCCACCACTGGATGTGACAGTGTGCTACCCGGTGGTGATGGGTTGTGATCAGGCGGCCATCTAAAAGTAAAGAAGTTACAGCTGACGACGGACGAGACACCCGTGACGATTTATCTGTGGATGTTCCATTACCGCAATCAGAAATGGCCACCACAGACAATACTTCCAGAAGGCGCATGAAGTGAACAGACGAAATGAATCAGTTCATACTGCGAAGCTACCTGGAAGTAATCCGACTTGAACAGGACAAAACCGGATACAGACAAACACTATGCCAACAATTCACACAAAAATACACAAATCTGACACACATCACAGAACAGCGACTCGCCGATCAACGCCGTACAATCATCACACATGCGCTCATTCCCCTCACAATACAAAACCAAATTAGACAACATGTACACCACCAACTGCACACGATACACAACACAAACATAATACACATGGATATACAGACAGCAAACAGCCAAAAATGACAATAATAATAGCACTAGCAACGATAACACATCCATCACAAACATCCAAAATTCACTCAACACTGTTCAAGCAATCTCACCAACATAGTCACCACACTTAAGGATGTACCAGCACTGTGTTATGCAATCAGCACAGCAAACCGGTTTGATTTTATTAATAGCACAAATACATAAACACACTAACAAAACACATAGACACAAACACTGTTCACATACACAAAATAATGTTGATTTTTAGAAAATAAATAAATTTTAACTTTTATATTTCGAAAACAAAACAGTAACATACGATTTTTAAAAAAAATTTATATAATAAATATTTAGCTTTACTCTCCTAGTTTTTTTTTTAAATTCTGTCGATTATTTTTTCTAATACAACTGATAATAGTTGGGCGGGCATGTAGTTTTACATGCTTCTAATGAGAGAGAGTGAGAGAGAATGATAATTTGATATTAATTATCAAATCGGCATTTATTAGAAAACATTATTTTTAGCCTGTGAAAAAAAATGAGCAAAATCTGTCGAAAAGTGGTAGTATGCTGGTACATCCTTAACAATTACATTTTACCAAAATACTTATCACAGGACACAACATTTAGAGATTTACACAACATCATTTACTGCGGAGCTGTTGCAGCAGTTAGGTGTAATGGTTTCAAGGTAACATGACCCTTAAACACACATAACACACGCACTTCACAAACACGCACAACGGCTTGGGAAAAACGTTTAAATTATCGTATTACGAATATTAGGCGAGACCTAGGCCAGATCACACAATACATACAAGGAACACGTACACAAAAACTCACCAAACACATATAAAACATTAAAACAACATACAAAATACACTCCAAAAACGATGAACATAGCTCTAGATTTAGGGATACGCTACACCAAAAACTCACAGTACAAGACTCAAACGATACAAAGCTGCACACACACGCAAAATACACAACACTCAAGAAATTCCAACACAACCAGAAATTTTTGAACCGATCACTCACACACAACAACACATCGCAACACGACACGCAACCACCCACAAAACACTCACTTTTTACATATTGGTCTGGTCTTTGGGCCGAGGGAGTTCAGAACAATGTTGAAACCTGTTGGATCGGACACGAGATCCACAAAACAACATTACACAGATGACACAAACAACAAATACAACACAAGACATATACAACACTACACAACACTTAAGCCTAGCTCACACGATGCTGGTTCGGCTGCTGGATTGCTTGCTCGATTTTGTAGCTGGGTCCCAAGCTAGCTGTGGTGCTGGGCGTTGTGATGGCTTCTATGCGATGTTCGCTTCACACGATGCAATGTTGGCACTAGTACGGTAGATGGCTCCGATGCGTGCAAAGTGATGGTTTGAAAAAATGGACGCGGTTATAGCAGAAGTGATTTGTCGTAGACGATTAGTAATGGGGTTATTTTTAATTATTGATAAATTAAGACGAAGAAATAGAAGTCAGAGGTTAAAACCTAGGTTGTGGAGTCGTTCGTGGTTATTACGGCGTGACAACCAGCAAAGTGTTTTGAAAATATTATTTGAAGAACTAGCATGAGTATAGAAATTGTGAAATTTATTTACTTCATAAAAATTATTTGTTAATGGTTATTAAGATTTTTATTAATAAATCTCTTTATAAAATATAATCAAATAAATTTTCTAGTTAAATAAATTAATTACAATGCATGTGACGGACGTTGCTATGCAACTATATAGTAAAATATAAAGTTATTTTACATTAACGTCAAATATAAACCCCAATAGATAATACATTATTTATGCTTCAATTTTATTATTGATAATTTTTTAAGTTTTGACAAATAATTATAAAGTTGTTGAAGCTATTTTATGATTATTTTATCATTAACTGAAAAACTTTTGTCTTATAGTGAGAGCATGATTTTTATTTTTCAGAAATTTCTATTATAACTATATCCTTCGTTTCTTTTAGCCAGATCCTTTTATGAAGATCCTGCTTCATTCACGAATTATACCCGGATGCAGGAAGATGTGTGGAATGAGTTGCTGGCATTAGTAACGCCACATATCCAGAAACAAAATACTGTTATGTGAGAAGCTATTTCAGCAAGGGATAGATTATCAGTAACTCTCCGATTCTTAGCTACAGGCAGCACATTTCAGGACCTCAGTTACTCCACTCGTATTGCTGCCAACACCATTTCCACCATTGTCCACTCAACTTTAAAAGCAATAATAAAAGAGCTTGACCCTAAAGTCATGACTTTACCATCAACAGTGGAAGAATGGGAACTCGTTGCCAATAAATTTCAATCATTATGGCATTTTCCTCATTGCATCGGCTCGTTAGATGGCAAACGAATGAAAGGATGGTTCCAAATTTCGTAATTATAAAGGTACAGACAGCATCGTTTTCTTAGCTCTTGTCGATGCTGAATATAAATTTTTATTTATTGATGTCGGAAGAAATGGTCGTATGCATGATTCGGCTGTTTTTCGAGAGAGTCCATTATGTATCAACATGTATGCAGGAAATTTAAATTTACCAGCACCATGTGAACTAGTTGGATTTAATTACAAGTTACCGTATGTAATCATTGGTGATGATGCTTTTGCTTTAAAGCCGAATTTGTTAAAACCATATCCGGATCGGGGCCTCACCTTGGAAAAGAGAATTTTTAACTATAGGCTAAGTCGTGCTCGTAGAACAGCTGAAAATGCTTTTGGTATCCTCGCGAATAGATGGCGAGTTTTACTTACTACTATATCTCTTGGTGTCGAAAAAGTTGAAAGAATAACCTACGCGTGTGCACTTCTACATAATTATCTCATTATGAAAAAGAACTCATATCAGTGGTATGTTCCTCATAATTATAGAATTTCAAATGATTCTAATGATAATTCTCGAGAAGCACAACTACCAGACAATCAACACATTCTACAGCAACGACCTGGTAATCGAAGCAGTAGCGACGGTTTAGTGATTCGTGATAAATGTTGTGAATATTTTAACACCACAGGTACTGTTCCATTTCAATATACTGCTATCGATGCAGGCAATTGGTAGCGTAATTGGCGACTATTAAAAATCATTAACCCATTAATGGCCAAAAAAGAAACTACAAGGCTTTATTTTAAATTTTGTTTATTTATAGTCATAAATATTATAAAAAATTTGTAATTCAATAAAAAAAATATTTTGCAAAAAAAATTATGTTTATTTCTATGCCATTTATAAAGATAAATTTTATTCCTTAATTAGTAAAGATGATGATTAACATTGCTAAAAAACATTCGTTAATTACTAAATAAATTATAAAATATAAAAATGAAAATTAATAATAAAAGACTAATCATAACTAAACTAATTTTAAAGAAATTTTCGGAAAATTCATTTTTTTCTACGCTGTATATCAACCGATTTAGCGTTAAGTACCATTTGAGTAATATTATTCATTAATTCTAATTTTAATTCTTCATCCTCAAAAGTACGAAGTAGTGATCCAATGAATGAAACAAAACTATCAGTTGGATCTAATGCTGAAGTTGATGCATTTGCTGAAGCTGATGTATTGAGAACCGTGACGGGCTGTTTGAAAGAATTTGCAAGCTCGTGTACAGCGTCAATATAGTCGCTTTCAGTGGAATCGTGTCGTTTTTTTTTTTATTTTGGTGTTGATACACTAGGTATTCCTGATGACGATGATACCGAAAACGCAGGACTAACAGGAGCAGGTGGTATGAATGTAGGCCGATTTTGCTGCACATCCGAGTTCGATGTAGATGTTGATGCACTGCATGAAGTTGTTGGAGGCGTTGTAATGCATGGAGTAGGTTGTTGTTCTATTGTAAAATCTAGTTCGACATCAGATGTATTTAATGATTCATCAAAAGCTTCAATGCTTATGCCGATGACGTGTTTATTAGGTGGAATTTGTATGCAATCGCCACTATTCTCAGATAATTGATTATCTAAGTTTCAGTTTTCTATTTGCTCTAACGAATTTCGGCTCTTACGAGGTTTGACGAACGTTCCTAAAAACAACAACTTTTGGTAATACCATAATGTTTGTTGATAAATCTGAAAAAATAGATATTTATTTATATTATTATTTATATTTAATATATATTATTTAATTATACATATAAATAGAAATAAAATGCATTTTTGTATAACTGATTTTATAAATTAATTAGGTTAAAAATAATACTCACGTTATCGGTCCCAGTTCCACTTTTACACGATGCTCGAACTTTAGCGTGCTCAATGTTAAATTGGTTTCTTAAATTATGGAATTTATTTTGACATTCCGTAGGAGTTGTTGCTGGTCTTATCTTTTGCACTAATCCACTGACTCGCATAAGGGCTTCTTTTCGAAGATGTTTATTGTGGTAATTTGCTTCGGTAGTCGCGTATAAACAGATTTCTTCTTTATACGCGTCAATCAGCGATTCTATTTGTGGAATAGTCCATTTTTCGGCTTTCAAATTTGAAGTTTGCCCTTTATTAGACGTCATACTTTGGTAATGAAATACTATTCTGCAAAAATATTCAAATGTCAATCTTATAGGTTAAGTTTTATAGGTAAAGTATTATCAATATCGAACAGAATTCTGTGAAATAATAATGATGGTTACTAGTTTTGAATAGCATAGCTGACTAGCTATTTTTCTTTTGAAATATTAATTATGGAAAAATAGTTTACTAACGACAGACAGTCATTAAAATTCAAAAATAGTTATAACTTTTTACTTTAATCGTATAATATTAATAATAATATTAATGAAATGTTATACACCTACCTGTGGTCTATAAATTGATTCGTTTTATTTAAGTTCTTGATTTTTTATTATATATCAGTTTAAAAAAAATTTACTAATGAAATTAAGTTTTTTTTACAAACACTTCAATGGTCCAATGATAAAATATAATAATAATAATCATAATAATCATAAAAGAACGCTACTGATAAAACAAGCCCATGTGACTAAATAAGACGTTCTAATTGGTTAACATGAAAAACTAGCAGAGAAAAAAGTACGTAAAATAGGACAAGACCTATCACCAAATTCTAGCAAGCGTCCACGCAACAGAGCCAGCAGTGACGTCATTTTCCATCACAACTTCTATCATAGTTGCCATCACAGCACCCCACAAGTAATCCAGCAAGCGAACCAGCATTGTGTGAGGCAGACTTAACACTAACACGACTCACACATGACCAAATAACACACTACTCACAACCGACGGACAACACCTCATTCGCTCATCGAACACGAAAGCGAACACAACACAAAACAACACCACACAAACCACCCAAAAGGCGATGTCGCAGAACACAATAAACATACATACATTTATACACAGTACAAGAACACAAACACCCTTACAAATATACACGCACACTTACACACATTCTCCGGTTCACATAACAGACTACAACAAAAAAATAAAAAACACAGTTTACCGTCATTTGACTATGTCCGTGCGGTAAACTAATCGGGCTCAGCCTTGAAAAAAAAAGAAACAATAATAACTATAACCCTAATAGCCATAATAATAATAATAATGGGGTTTTACTTCCGTTTCTGAGACTCCATGATCAATAACAGAGGGCACCCACATTTTTGAACCTATCTTTAAGCGTACGTAAGTGATGTGACTGGAGGATGAGGAATTTGTATGCAGAAAAGGAATCGGTAGGTTGTGCGGCTGCAGCCGATTTTGATATGAACTAGGTGGATATTCATCGGCCGGAAACTACAGAAAACCTTCACAAGCATAGCCGGCTACTTCGTTTTTCGTCAATTCATAGATAGTTTAGCCAATTACAGCCCAATTAATTTTAATTAACAAACTGCCACCATTAGGAATCGAACCCGCCACCATCCAGTTCCAAGCAGAGCGCATTAGTCCACGCGGCCACTTGGACTGCTACAGATCGATAATTAGTAATATACAAATATAAATTTCAACTACTGTGTATTCAAATTTCAACTGCATAACTATGAATATGTTAGTCGTAATTTATACTCATGATGACTACTTTGTAATCGAAATACGTATGTATTTAATACAAATAGTCGATCTAGGAACTGGGGCAAAATTTTTATATTTTATTAAAATGTCTAGAGCTCAATGATAAAATTGTAATTAATGTCTGTTGAGACATTGTGACTTTTGTATCTGAATGATTAAACAAGATACAAAACGAAAGTAAATAAAAAATAATAATTGAAATCCCGTTATATCTCTAAAATTAAAGGTATATTCTTTTAGTTTAATTTTCATCTTGTGTCATGATGCTTTATAAAAGAGGGGTTTGATTGGTAGCTTTGTTATTTTATTTTATTTTTAAGGTAATATGTGTCGATTGTTCAAGACTAACCTTAAATGGATCAACAATAGTCTACTGTTTAGGGTTGAACAAACTATATCAAAAATAGTTTAAAATAATTGTTTGCGAATGAATAAATTTGCTGTATCGAAATTTGTTGGTGTATCGATAACCAATAACTTTGATTTCCAGATGAATGAAACAAGTTAACAGAAAACTTGCTGCTAGTAGCTTAAGATCAGGAACTTATCCATAATATATACCGGTTGTTTAGTTTACATCTTCGCATAGAAGATCTCCCACGAGTATGAGAGAGTACATATGTATACATTAAGCAATTTGTATGAGAAGGAAGTCTTATAGGTTTGTTGTCTTACTTAAAGTTAAACTGTTGTGTGCTAAACAATAGAACAAATCATAACAACTGATCTGTTCACTTAAAAAAACCCCACTCTCCGAGCGCCATTTAACTGCATGCGTATCGTACGACACATACCACACACAACAGTTTAACTTTAAGTAAGAAAACAAACCTATAAGACCTCCTTCTCATACACACAGTGCTTAATGTATGAATATGAACTCTCTCATACTCATGGGAGATCTGCTATACTTGCTCTAAATTCAACATATATCAGATTTATCTAACTCCATTAAAAACCATTTTTTATGTGATTTGTACCGAAGGAATTTGAGGAGAGTTATCTGTAACGCCGCCAAATGGTGAGATACGAGGTATACAATTTTTTGGTTAGAAAACTTATTTTAAATAAGTAATTATTTCATTTTCATCTGATCAAGATACCGATAGCCAAAACCACTGGTCAATATTTTTTTTGTTTATTTTGAGGTATTCAATGAGAAACGTTAGTCAATATCATTTCTTTATTACTTTCAAATTTCCGATATTGGAGTGCATAGCCTGGAACAAAATACACTCCTTGCATTGTAGATACATTTTTATTGAGTGTACACTGTAGATACATTTTCACGTGTAAATGTAATGCAATTCGTGTTTTATTGTAACGGGATTTCGTAACAACAACATGTTAAAATGCCTGAATTTAAAACCAATTATGCTTATGAATCTTATATAAATATTTTATAACTTTGCGCAACCCTGATTTCCCTTAAACCTATCAAGACAAATAAGGGAAACTATCAGTCGGTGGTTTTTATCAGACATACATACAAATACACACATACACACACACATGTATATATAAAATATATATATTATCTAAGGGGGTACTTGGCTTGTGTACAATGTACATTACTTGCTTATATAGGATTGCAGCTGTTCTTTAATGCCGCGTGGCTCACACGTGCTTATAAACAGCTACCTTATATTCTTGTTGATATTGAATTTACACTTAATTATACAGTATTCGTACTAAGAACAAAATGATAACTTGAAAATAGCATTTAATAATGCATAAATTATTTATTCGAAAATAATTTTTCTTCATACTTCATGTATGTGTGTGCATATATCCATAACCTCTTTTCCACTTCTGGGTTCTCCATGGATGTAGACGTATTCCCACTAGAAATCAACATGCTGTCTTAACTTAGAATACCAGTTTTTCTACTAAGACAGTCACGTTAGATTATCATCGATATCTGAGAGTTTGGATGGATATATCGCACATCCACTTCATTAATGTCACTGAACTCAAAAACACACTTTTCGAAAATACTAATAAGTATTTTCATATTGCTATGAAAAAATTTACTCATTAACCAGGAATCAAACCTCGAACCTCTGAATTTCAAGCCCAGTGTGCTTACCGCCAGTGCTGGTTTTGACAATTTAAGGCCCATCGAAGAATACATTGCTTATTCTTTACTAATTTTGACTTTTGAGGGTCAATTTGTTCAATTTGTTCTTGATTTAAATTGTCAAAACTACTTAATAAACCAAATCATAGTTCAATCTCTTTGTATGCCGTAGTCTTTGATCTAGTGCATTCATAAAATGTGTCAATGATAGGAATATATTGCGAGATACGAAAAGATTCGGAAGATGTCAGCTGAATTTTTGCGTATCATTTTGATCAAGGAAGTTCAAACGAATATTTCTCTTTTTTATCCGTTCCTCCTTATACTCATTAATACGTGTCAGCTGTACTCCTAATTTCTCATAATATATAAATTGATCTCTTTTAGATAATACGAATTCTTTTAACGATCGGTCGCACGATGTTGCTGTATTCAACAATAGTTCTGGATTTTGTACTATACGACAAATATTATTTAGATTTTCAAGAATATTGTTCCAAAATGATGCCATGATACCTGTCTCTAAATTGCACATTTCCTTATAAAAGCCTAACGCTTTACATCGAGCTTTTTTATTAAAGTCAGATTTATACCATATCGTTATATTGTATATACGATATGGTATAACGTAAGTCGACTGAAGTCATTTGAAAAAATGCTCGTTTACTTACGGTACAGATTGTAGGGAATAATTTTCACAAGTCTCCGTGTTAAAAAAGTTCTGACGTAGACCTAAAGATGACTTTTTCTTCATTACAGAAAATGCATATAACTTTTCAAACCTAAAGTTGGGATTACAAATTACAATTACAAATTTTTACTGAAAATTTATGAGGAGGAAAATTTATCATGGCCAACCAGTAGACATGTAAATTTTTTACTATATTTTTTTCTAAAATTTAATTTTTGGGGCCCCTAATTTGTGGGGCCTAATTCACATGTACCGTTGCCCCGAGTGCTCTTATGTTAATCTGGCACTGTTTACCGATACACCAAAGATGATTCTGACGTATGACCCAATTTTTTCATATCACTGACAGTATTTCTTTTGTTGTCAAATATCAACTTATAATTCATATATTATTATTAAACTTATTATTCATATATATTATTTGTGTATACTTAGGCATCACAATTGATATTTGACAACAAAGAAATACTGAAAATGATATGAGAAGCGGTAAAGCACCCTGGGATAGAAGTCCAGAGGTCCGAGGTTCCTGGTTGATGAGTTAATTTTTTCATAGCAATGTTTAATTCAAAATTCAATGACATGTTTGTTTGAATAGTAAACAATAGATCTTATAAAATTGAAACACTTAAGGATGTTCCAGCATGAAACTTTTCGACAGATTTTGCTCATTTTTGTTTTCACAGGCTAAAAATAACGTTTTCTAATAAATCCCGAAGTTTCAGAATTTTTCGTTTAGAACGCGAAACAATTAATAGCAAAGTTATCATTCTCTCTTACTCTCTCTCATTAGAAGCATGTAAAACTTCATGCCCGTCCAACTATTATCTGTTGTATTAAAAAAAAACCTATGTGAAGTTGGCAACCCACTTAACGGTAGAAGATTTTTTTTAATTTTATTCGATTGTACTCGGTTTGTACCGGATTGTACCACCTTGATTTTCGTTTGTACCCCAAAGGGGTGAAAAATTTAGGGGTGGGTAAAATTGCTCCGCAACTCGTGTTGAGATAAATAATTTTCGTTGATGTCATTGTGAAGAGAATCGTTTGTACCTGTTTGAACCGATGTTAAAAAAAAAATTTAAAAAATTTATAATAAAAAAATTTAAATAAAAAATTCGTTTCTTTTTTTTTCGTATCTCATTTAGGAATAAATTATATGTGGTATCGTTTTGGTAGAGACAATAGTTTCTGCACGTTTGGTCGCAAGCAGAATTAATTTTTATTGCGTTTAAGTACTCGACGATTAAAAACGGGTACAAACGATATAAGTGTCGGTACGCATGGGTACAAACGATTACGAATGGGTACAAACGATTTGTCTGTGTTGCAAACCGTTACAAACGATATAATTGTCGGCAAGACTGAGTACAAACGATTACGAGTGGGTACAAACGATATTAGTGTCGGTACGCATGGGTAAAAACGATTATGAGTGGGTACAAACGATTTGTCGGCGGAGCAAACAATAAAAGTGTCGGTACGCATGGGTACAAACGATTACGAGTGGGTACAAACGACTTGTTGGTGAAACAAACCGGTACAATCTATAAAAGTGTCGGTACGCATGGGTACAAACGATTACGAGTGGGTACAAACGATTTTTCGGTGTTACAAAACAGTACAAACGATATAATTGACGATACGCATGGGTACAAACGATTACGAATGGGTACAAACGATTTGTCGGTGTTACAAACCAGTACAAACAATATTATTGGCGGCAAAACTGGGTACAAACGATTTGAAGTGAGTACAAACGATTTGTCGGTGGTACAAACGTTATAAGTGTCGGTACGCATGGGTACTAACGATTACGAGTGGGTATATACGATTTGTCGGTGTTACAAAGCGGTACAAACAATACAATTGTCGGCAAGACTGAGTACAAACGATTACGAGTGGGTACAAACGATTTGTCGGTGGAACAAACGATATAAGTGGCGGTACGCATAGTTACAAACGGAAACGAGTGGGTACAAACGATTTGTCGGTGTTACAAGCCAGTACAAACGATATCAGTGTCGGTACGCATGGGTACAAACGATTACGACTGGGTACAAACGATTTGTTGGTGAAACAAACCGGTACAAACGATAAAAGTGTCGGTACGTATGGGTACAAACGATTACGAATGGGTACAAACGATTTGTCGGTGTTACAAACCAGTACAAACGATAAAATTGACGGCACGCATGGGTACAAACGATTACAATTGGGTATAAACGATTTGTCGGTGTTACAAACCAGTACAAACGATATAATTGTCGGCAAAACAGGGTACAAACGATTTCGAGTGGGTACAAACGATTTGTCGGTGGTACAAACGATATAAGTGTCGGTACGCATGGGTACAAACGATTACGAATGGGTACAAACGATTTGTCGGTGTTACAAACCAGTACAAACAATATTATTGGCGGCAAAACTGGGTACAAACGATTTGAAGTGAGTACAAACGATTTGTCGGTGGTACAAACGTTATAAGTGTCGGTACGCATGGGTACTAACGATTACGAGTGGGTATATACGATTTGTCGGTGTTACAAAGCGGTACAAACAATACAATTGTCGGCAAGACTGAGTACAAACGATTACGAGTGGGTACAAACGATTTGTCGGTGGAACAAACGATATAAGTGGCGGTACGCATAGTTACAAACGGAAACGAGTGGGTACAAACGATTTGTCGGTGTTACAAGCCAGTACAAACGATATCAGTGTCGGTACGCATGGGTACAAACGATTACGACTGGGTACAAACGATTTGTTGGTGAAACAAACCGGTACAAACGATAAAAGTGTCGGTACGCATGGGTACAAACGATTACGAGTGGGTACAAACGATTTGTCGGTGTTACAAAACAGTTCAAACGGTATAATTGACGATACGCATGGGTACAAATGATTACGAATGGGTACAAACGATTTGTCGGTGTTAAAAACCAGTACAAACAATATTATTGGCGGCAAAACTGGGTACAAACGATTTGAAGTGAGTACAAACGATTTGTCGGTGGTACAAACGTTATAAGTGTCGGTACGCATGGGTACTAACGATTACGAGTGGGTATATACGATTTGTCGGTGTTACAAAGCGGTACAAACAATACAATTGTCGGCAAGACTGGGTACAAACGATTACGAGTGGGTACAAACGATTTGTCGGTGGAACAAACGATATAAGTGCCGGTTCGAATAGTTACAAACAGAAACGAGTGGGTACAAACGATTTGTCGGTGTTACAAGCCAGTACAAACGATATCAGTGTCGGTACGCATGGGTACAAACGATTATGAATGGGTACAAACGATTTGTCGGTGATAAAAGGCGGTGCAAACAATATAATTGCTGGCAAAACTGGGTACAAACGATTACGAGTGGGTACAAACGATTTGTCGGTGGTAAAAACGATATTAGTGTCGGTACGCATGGATACAAACGATTATGAGTGGGTACAAACGATTTGTCGGTGGTACAAACGATATAAGAGTCGGTACGCATGAGTACAAACGATTACGAGTGGGTACAAACGATTTGTCGGTGAAACAAACCGGTACAAACGATAAAAGTGTCGGTACGCATGGGTACAAATGATTACGAATGAGTACAAACGATTTGTCGGTGTTACAAACCAGTACAAACGATATAATTGACGGTACGCATGGGTACAAACAATTACGAATGGGTACAAACGATTTATCGGTGGTACAAACGATACTAATTTCGGTACGCATATGTACAAACGATTATGAGTGGGTACAAAGGATTTGTCGGTGGTACAAACGTTATAAGTGTCGGTACGCATGGGCACAAACGATTATGAGTGGGTACAAACGATTTGTCAGTGGAACAATCGATATAAGTGTCGGTACGCATGGGTTACGATTACCAGTGGGTACAAACGATTTGTCGGTGGTACAAACGATTTGAGTGTTGGTACGCATGGGTACAAACGATTACGAATGGGTTCAAACGATTTGTCGGTAGTACAAACGATTTGTCGGTAGTACAAACGATATAATTGTCGGTACGCATGGGTACAAACGATGACGAGTGGGTACAAACGATATTATTGTCGGTACGCATGGGTCAAACGATTACGAGTGGGTACAAACGATTTGTCGGTGTAACAAACGGGTACAAACGATAAAATTGTCGGTAGGACTGGGTACAAACGATTAAGAATAGGTACAAACGATTTGTCGGTGTAACAGTCCGGTACACACAATATAATTGTCGGCAAGACTGGGTACAAACGATTACGAGTGGGTACAAACGACAATCGTTTGTACCCACACTTATTCGTTTGTACCCAGTCTTACCGACATTTTTATCGTTGTACCGATTTTTAACACCGACAAATCGTTTGTACTCACTCGTAATCGTTTGTACCCATGCGTACCGACACTTTTATCGATTGTACTGGTTTGTTTCACCGACAAATCGTTTGTACCCACTCGTAATCGTTTGTACCCACGCGTACCGACACTTATATCGTTTGTACCACCGACAAATCGTTTGTACCCACTCATAATCGTTTGTACCCATGCGTACCGACACTAATATCGTTTGTACCACCGATAAATCGTTTGTACCCATTCGTAATCGTTTGTACCCAGTCTTGCCGACAATTATATCGTTTGTAACGGTTTGTAACACAGACAAATCGTTTGTACCCATTCGTAATCGTTTGTACCCATGCGTACCGACACAAATATCGTTTGTACCACCGACAAATCGTTTGTACCCATGCGTACCGACACTGATATCGTTTGTACCGGCTTGTAACACCGACAAATCGTTTGTACCCACTCATAATCGTTAGTACCCATGCGTACCGACACTTATATCGTTTGTACCACCGACAAATCGTTTGTACCCACTAGAAATCGTTTGTACCCTGTTTTGCCGACAATTATATCGTTTGTACTGGTTTGTAACACCGACAAATCGTTTGTACCCAATTGTAATCGTTTGTACCCATGCGTGCCGTCAATTTTATCGTTTGTACTGGTTTGTAACACCGACAAATCGTTTGTACCCATTCGTAATCGTTTGTACCCATACGTACCGACACTTTTATCGTTTGTACCGGTTTGTTTCACCGACAAATCGTTTGTACCCACTCGTAATCGTTTGTACCCATGCATACCGACACTTTTATCGTTTGTACCACCGACAAATCGTTTGTACCCACTCATAATCGTTAGTACCCATGCGTACCGACACTAATATCGTTTGTACCACCGACAAATCGTTTGTACCCACTCGTAATCGTTTGTACCCAGTCTTACCGACAATTATATCGTTTGGAACGGTTTGCAATACAGACAAATCGTTTGTACCCATTCGTAATCGTTTGCACCCATGCGTACCGACACTTATATCGTTTGTACCCGTTTTTAATCGTCGAGTACTTAAACGCAATAAAAATTAATTCTGCTTGCGACCAAACGTGCAGAAACTATTGTCTCTACCAAAACGATACCACATATAATTTATTCCTAAATGAGATACGAAAAAAAAGAAACAAATAAAAAAAAAATTTGTTTAATTTTTTTAAATTTTTAAAAAATTTTTTTATTTAAATTTTTTTATTTTAAATTTTTTTTATTTTTTTTTTAACATCGGTGCAAACAGGTACAAACGATTCTCTTCACAATGGCATCAACGAAAATCATTTATCTCAACACGAGTTGCGGAGCAATTTTACCCACCCCTATATTTTTCAGCCCTTTAGGGTACAAACGAAAATCAAGGTGGTACAATCCGGTACAAACCGAATACAATCGAATAAAATTTAAAAAAAAATTTTACCGTTAAGTGGGTTGCCAACTTCACATAGGTTAAAAAAAAATACTCGACAGAATTTAAAAAAAAAACTAGAATAATAAAGATAAATATTTATTAAATAAATTTAGGTTATATCCTAGGGAAGGACATATATTTATCTTTTGTCTCAAAAAATAAACTTGCAGTGGGAGAACATTATAAAAAATACGTACAGTCGAACAAGAATCTCCTTTTTTTTTTGGAGTCGGTTAAAATTTTTTTTTATTTTATCATTTCCACAGAAACTATACTTCTAAAAAATAACTATAAAATTATTTTATTAAAATTTTGTTTCAATTTTGAAATGTTAACTTTGGTTGTCCTTTTCATAGAAACTATAAACTATAATAGCACACACTAAATTATTATATATCGTTGTATATTGTGTATATATATCAATAATATAGCGTGATTATTATTATAATTATTATTTTCAATACATAAATATATATATATATATATATATATATATATATATATATATATATATATATATATATATATATACAGCTAGCTGTTTCCCGCGACTTCGTGCGCATTTATATAAAAGCTAAATATATATATATATATATATATATATATATATATATATATATATATATATATATATATATATATATTAGCTTTTATATAAATGCGCACGAAGTCGCGGGAAACAGCTAGCTTTGTATATATGAATAGCGAATTTCTTTATGTGTTGTGTATGTTTGTTTATACATTTGTTCTATAATAAAATCAAACCGGTTTTTTGTCCTGATTATATAACACAGTGCTGTAACGTCCTTAAGTGAAATAACTCCCGCAGAACTAACGAAAAAGTAACACTATTCAAGAATTGCACAACAAGAATTGTCTTTCTGTATGCATATCTAGAGGTGTTTTCAGATACAATATTTATTGAAGTCAATGTGCGATTTGGTCAGCTGCTTTATTACAAATCATTATTATTCCTAACCGGAATACACTATAAAATTAAATTAACAACCACCCCAGTTATTTAAAAACTAATGGATATGTACCTTCAATTCAAATATAAAAATATTGTTACTTAAATTTATATACACCTGGTTTAAAAAAAAAAACAACGAATGTACTGACGTATGTATACGTAGGATAGGTGATTTCTAGTTTAGGGTGCCACGTCATCCATCGTCATCAGGGTCTTATATACACATGAGTGTATGCTATAGGTACAAACACGTATAGGTACCTAAATATTATTTTGTTTACATTTTTTTGTTGTTACATAGTTTTGAATATTATCAAATACGTAACAGTAAGCATTTGTAGGTAAATACGTAGAGTATACGGTTCTTGGATACAGGGAAATAAAAAGCAGACAATATGACGTGTGTCCTTAACAAAGAATATTTTAATTAAATTGAAAGGGTTTCAATAACATGTACTTCAATGTATACGAATAAGAACTCTTTTTTAACGAAGATTTATAAGAACAAATTTATATATGAGACGCCAAATATTATAATGGAGTAGAAATAAGATTCCGCCGTTTTAAGAAAGATGGTGCTGCACAAGGTTTAGATTAAAATTGTCAGATGAAAGACGACATAAAGCAAGTTTGGTCAAGTATTTCCGGGAAATTTTAATTTACTTCTTCAATTAAAAAAAATCTGCAGTTGAGGCGCATTGATTGCTTGTAGAAGCATATGATAAGGCTGCTTTAAGTGAGAGAACTTGTCGTGAATGGTTTCAAAAGTTTAAAGACGGTGATTTTGGCGTTGAAGGCAAAGGCCGAATATTCACGGAAAAAAATCATGCTGTGTATTTGGAGAGATCTGCTGGGTGTCGAATATTACGAGTTGCTAAATCCGAGCAAAACCATTACTGGAGCCCTCTACCGAACACAATTGATGAGATTGAAGCACTCATTACTACTCTAGACACGACAAAACTATTCTCCTACATGATAATGCTCACCCGCATGTTGCGGTTCCGGTCAAAAACTATTTGAAAACACATGATTGGGAAGTGTTACCCCACCCACCGTATTCACCAGACATTGCGCCGTCCGACTATAATTTATCTCGATCGATGGCACATGGTCTGTCTGAGCAGGGATTTACATCATATGAAGATACCAAAAATTGGGTTGATTCGTGGATAGCCTCAAAAGTTGAAGAGTTCTTCAGACGTGGTATCCGAATGCTGCCTGAGAGATGGGAAAAAGTAGTTGCTTGTGATGGACAATACTTTGAATAAACGTAATGTAACGATGCCCATTACCTTGGCCCCAGCATTTTGGAATTTTTCATATATAGGGATTGTGCTGAAATGTGCTATTATGTGCCGCTTTCTATGAAAAGAAAATTCAGAAAATTTCATTTTTCTGAGGGGGTCCTTTTTGCTACGAGAGTTAGCTCCCCTACTTTCTTTATCGAAACCACAGTATTTGTACCGTAAACTGCTCAAGATGTGCTGCCATCGGAAGGGGTGCTTTTTGTTCCGAGAGTTAGCCCCCTTTATCGGAACCACAGCACTTTATTTGTACCGTGCCTTTACTTTATTTGTATCGTAATCTGCTCACAATGTGCTGCCATGTTCCAAAGTAAAAAAATAAATAAAAATAAGTTTTCGATTTTCCAAGTGAAAAATATTTGTTTGGAAAATGAAAAATTTTTTTCTCCATATAATCAGAGGTTTTGGTTGAAATCGATATAAGCTATCAAGTGCCATATTGAAAAAAAAATTAAGACGCCAGTAACCTTTAAAATGTCGCTTTAATCTTTATGCTGGTTTTCAGTCATTTTTCAAGCTTGCATTAAAATTGCGATGAAAAAAAAAACAAATTTAAATTTAAATTTCAAAATTTTATGTGAATTTCTGAGAAATTATGAATTTATGAGAAATGCTGACACCGCCTCCAAAAATAACAATAATTGTACCTATATATTCAAAAATTTTTGCTTAGATGAACTAAAATTGACACAAGAATATGTAATTATTTTTTACTTTTAAAATATTTTTTATTTCTCGCTTTTTAGTGACTTTGAAGTTCTATCGGGTGCAGCCCAAAGAAAAGCAGCAGAAGAGTAAGCTACGGCTGAGGAGAAACCGATTCCTCCGATAAAGAGGAAAATCTGGACAAAAACCCTACAGCCCTGTTTTTTTCAGAAACAGTGATACCTGTGGGGTCCGATTCAGGGAATCAACCCTTGGAAAACCCACAGGAAAAGAGTTCGAGATCTAAAGATGGGACTCCAAGCCCGAAACAGATCTCGAAAAAACGTAGAAAGGGGGAAGAGGCAAGTGCTATAAATGCCTTTGCTGAAACCGCCGCAACAACAAGGAGGTGCATTGCATTGCGGGGGTATCCTGAGGTCAAAATGACTCAGGAAAAATCCAAAGAGGTGCAAATTTCGATGCTACTAACCCTCATTAGCCAAGAGCTCGTTGAGGGGCCACAATATCGGGGCCCACCTGGACAGGGTGGCCCTCGTTGTGCGGTGCAAAGGCACAACAGCCATAATCTGGCTCATGGAGAACGTCCCGAATATCAGGCCATAGGGCGGAGCAGAACTTGTCGTCGGGGATGCAAGAGCCCTGATGAACACACCAAAAGTTCTGCTGTATGCTTCCCAGATCTATAACTCCGTTGAAACGGGCAAAATAATCAAAACTTGGAGCGCAGAATGCAAACCTGCAAACTCAGGTATGGCGAATTATCAACAGCACGGGGACACACCATCGTGCTGGAAGTGAGTGCAGTGGATCTGGGGATGATTCAAGACCGAGGGTTTCAATTATACCTCGGGTTTGGTTAAGTCAACCTTAGACTACTGAAAACATCAAAGGGAAAAAAGAATATCAGATCTTCGGATGCTTCAGATAAAACTCCAGCACAGTAAGACGGCCCCCGCTGTCTTCTGTCAAAATGTGCTGAAAAGTGGAATTTTTATAGCTGTGGGCCAGGAACCTTGGACTGAGAACCATAAGATTCTTGGACTAGGGGATACTAGAGGACAAATAATATACGATAAAACCACAGAGAGACCCAGAACTTGCATTTTTGCAAGAAAGGACATCAATGTCGGACGCTGTTAGAGTTTTGTCAGAGAGATCTTACAGCGGTAAAAGTAAAATACAACATGGAGAACGAAACTGGAGTGATAATCATCGCTTCGGTCTACCTACCCTATGATGCATCTACTCCACCACCAACAACAGAGATGAAAGACCTGATCCATTATTGTGAGGCAAAAAACCACCAACTGATCATGAGATGCGATGCATACGCTCATCACACTGCATGGGGGAGTACTAACACTAATGCAAAAGGTGAGTACCTCTTTGATTATATTATAGCTAATAACTTGGATATAGTTAATCGAGACAACAAGCCGACTTTTATTATGTTTGGAAGGAAGTCGTTGATGTAACACTGAGCACTTATGAAATCAGTGGAAAAATTAAGAAATGGCTAGTATCCGATGAACCATATGCATCGGATCACAGACAAATTTATTAAAATGTGGGGGTGAGAACGGATCAATGTTATATACACTATCGGGATCCGAGGAGAACAAATTGGGACAAATATAATTCGACGCTAAAGTCGCCACAATCCCGAAAAAAGTTAAAACAGTATTGGACATTGAGCTTACTGCTACTGAGCTTCAGCATGCAATAATTAACTCCTTCCAAGGAAACTCCTTCCAAGGAGGTCTCAAAAGACATCAGCAAGTCAACTTGTTGGTGGAATGAGGGAGTCAGAGGCAAAAGGTTCGCCAGCTATTTAACAGAGCAAGGAGGATAGGGAACTGGGATAGCTACCATGAAGCCCTTACCGAATACAAAAGATCTACAAAAAAAGAAAACCAAAATGGACTCATGGAGGAAGCTCTGTCAAGATGTTGAAAACATATCTGAGGGAGCAAGACTCCATCGTATCCTAGCGAAGAAACCCGCTGACAAAATCGGATTTAAGCAGTGACCCGATGGTATACTAGCTCCGCGAAGGATACACTCGAGCCACTGATCCGGATTCATTGTCCAGATTCGGTGGCAGTGGACAGTGAAAATCCTTCTCACGAGCAGCTTAACCAGGGTCTCCCACCGATAGGCGAGGACTGGAGAGGAGCGGCGATAGCTATTAACCGCTCAAAGATTGACTGGGCAATAAACTCATTCGACCCCTACAAAACACAGGGACCAGATGGGATATACCCATTACTTTTACAAAAAGGAGCAGAGCATCTTTTAGCTCTTCTTGGTCATATATTTAGGGCAATCCTGGCTACGGGTTATATCCCGACAGTATGGAAGCCAGTAAGAGTGACCTCTTGCCTAAACCGGGGAGGCTTTACCACTCCACGGGAAAGGATTTTAGACCAATTAGTCTGTCATCGTTTCTACTGATTTGGCTAAGGGGGCATTGTCGAGAAATCCGCTTCATGCCACGCGTATCAGGTGGGAAAATCCTGTGAATCCGCCCTCCACAACCTAATATACAGGATTGAGGAGAGATTCGCAAAGAAACAAACCACCTTGTGCGTTTTTCTTCACATACAGGGGACATTTGACAATGCCTCTTATAATTCCTTGGTTGATTCTGCAAGTCGGCACGGAGTAGAATATATCTTTTACAGTTGGATAAACTCTTTGCTGATAGGAAAAAGAATTCAAACTTCCCTTCTTGGAGAATCTGTCACTTTGAGAGTCACAAAGGGATGTCCGCAGGGTGGTGTCTTATCCCCACTCTTGTGGAGCCTGCCAGTGAACAGCTTTCTGACGAACCTCAACCAAAATGGATACTACACACAGGGATACGCGGACGACTTTGTAATTGCAATACAGGGACCCTGTGAAGGCACAATCTCGGAGCTTATGCAAAACACTCTAAGACTCACACTGGAATGATGTATCAATCAGGGATTGAAGATAAACCCTGGTAAAACCGTACTTTTCCATTCACACGGAAAAGGAAGGTGGATAACATAGAACCCATCCTCCGAGGTGAAGGACTGCAGATCGCAAGGGAATCCAAGTTTTTAGGAGTAATGTTGAACTCTTAACTAACATGGAACCCTCATCTGGAATACATAACAAATAAGAGCAAATCTTCTCTCATACTTTGCAAGAGAGCATGTGGAAAAGTTGGGTCTTAAACCCAAAATGATCCACTGGCTTTACACAACAGTAGTTAGGCCCATTATAACATATGCTGCTCTAGTGTGGTGGCTAAAAGTTAACCATATTACAGCATGCAAAAAGCTGTGCAGTATCCAAAGACTGGCCTGCTTGTGCATCACTGGATCCACGAGCAGTACATCTGCAGCTGCCATGGAAGCCATACTGGGGCTGCTTCCGCTTAATATTGTAATAATAGGTAAAGCGAGATCCAGCTCCTATAGACTGTCTTGCAATAATAACCGGATTAATAAAAAATTAGGTTGGACATGCAAGGATCGTGGGAACATCAATTATTTCAGACCCCACCTTTGAAATGAGCACAGATGTACTTCCCAAGACATACTCCTTCTCAAAACCCTTTTACTGTGGTCTGTGATAGATCCATGTGGTCGGAAGAAGAGAACCACTCTATCTTAAGAAAGGAATCGTCTGGTATACAAAACTAAAAAACCGGGATCGGGGTGGGAATCTACGGTGAGAGACCTAATGCAAACAGAAGCCTCTACTGGAGAAAATATGTCACGGTCTTCCAAGCAGAAGTCTACGCCATACTGATTTTCGTCCGTGAGAACCTACGTAGAGGCTACATACACCAGAACGTAAATATTCTTTCGGACAGTCAAAACGCAATAATGTTAAATTGATCTGGGTGCTGGGTCACAGTGGTTTCGAAGGAAACGAAACAGCAGATATCTTAGCAAAGAAGGAAGTTAGAATTCCTTTCACTGGCTCAGAGTCAATCTTAGGAATTCCAAGGACTGCATGTAAATAGGTGATGAACGAGTGGGTCAAATGCTAAACACCGTGATCACTGGGAAAAAGTACCGCGGCAAGAGTTCGGGAAGGTACTGCATCAGAGTGCAACAAAGAGGCTATCTCTCGATGCACTGAGACTAAGCAGGATGCAACTACGGAGGGTTATCGGTTTCATTACCGGACATTATTCCCTGCGGATGCATCTGCATACAATGGAACTCCATAACGGGTCCATTATGTGCAGATTTTGTGGAGAGGGGGAAAAAACATCCAGCCACATAATCTTTGACTGCGAACCTCTAGGTTACAGCAGATACAGGATATCGGTGCATCTCATCTCGAATATATGAACCTTTCGGAGGACCTGATAAGCAAGCTCCAGGCTTATCAGGTCCTTCCATGCCCACATATGGGAGAAGCGCATTTCGTCGGACTGAGGTAGAAAGGGGAGCACAATGGACCATAAGGTGTAAGTATAAATAAGGGGTAAAAACTATAGCACTTCGTATAGTTTTTACCCCGATATTAATCAATCAATCAATAGTTTTATCTAATATCTAAGAGGGTTTTAATAATTTGAAATCTTCACTTCAAAGCTATCTTTTTTGAAATTCGGGTATTGTAACGTTGAAACTCCACTGAAAATGCTCCTTCTCCACTGAAAAAACTATTACAATATAATATCATGTAATGTACTATGCACAATCTGTAATGACCAAAGTATTTCAAAAAATGAATAGCCTAGAAATTTTGACCTGGAAACATATATCTTATCTCAAAGTGGTACATATAACTTGTACATGATTGTACCTTGTAGGAATAGGTAAGGTTTTGACATTAAAGTAGGTATATATTTTTCTATGGACACAAAATAATAGATTTCTGTATAAAGATTATTAAGATAATCAAAGAGAACTCTAGGTTTTTTTGAAATTAAATTTATAATTTTGCCCCAACTCCTAGAACAATTATTTGTATTTTATAAATACGTATTTCGACTACAAAGTAGTCATCATCAGTAAAAACTATCGTAACTAGCTAGCTAAAGGCTAATCGTAACTATCTCCGGCATAGGGAGTCAACGATATGTTACTCGTTGCAAATTTGGTGCGTTGCTAATTTGAGACACGCACCAAATTAGCAACGAGTAACATATCTTTGACTACAGATCCCGAATATAGTTACGATTAGCTAATTCATACTGATGATAACTACTTTGTAGTCAAAACACGTATTTATAAAATATAAATAATTGTTCTAGGAATTGAGGCAACATTTGAAATTTCTATTTATGTATGCGAAGTTACACTTTTGTTCATATCTTTTTAACGTTTGGAAAAATATTGCTGTAACATTTAGGGAGGGTCATTGGCAGTCTAAATTCAAACCGAGGGGGGAGATATAGTTTTTGATCAATAAGTCGGATATTTTCAACTTTTCAAGAAAAATGGTAAGGACTCAAGTTATTTTAAATTCTCTGTAACTTTAATTCTTACAATGTTTATCGTGCGATCGATATTTTCCGAATGGGGATCCGTTTTTGTCAAACTCGGCTCAGGGGGCAGCATCATAGATTGTTGCATATCGCGCAAATATTCAAATATTCGATATTAGAATTAGTATAATAAATATTTATTAATAATCATTAATATTAATATTAATTTATAGGTTAATATTTTTGTTTAGGTTAATATTTTGCGATCAAAATAAATAAATCAATATAAATACTATTTAACAATAATGTAATGTAATGAAAACAACATACATGTAATCACTCCAATAACAGGCGTTAGTCGTAATATATGTACGAATATATATCACTGACCTTCACTATTTATAAGACTGATCTGACATTATATTATATTTACATTATATATATAAAAAAATACCAACTACTTGATTTTATATTTAACAAAATTTTTCTTTTGTTTTTATTCTTAAACAAATTTAAGACTAAATGTTTATATCATTTTACGTTATAATTTCGAAAATGTAATATTTAAAAAATTTTCGCTCATAAGAACTTGCTTTAAGCTACTCCCAAGCGGGAGAGTTTGGCAAAACGGATCCCCATTGAACGCAAAAAAAATATAATTAAAGTATAATTAATCAAATTATTTCCTTTATTATTTTCTTTAGGGCATAAATGTACAAATGTATAGAATTAAAGTATCTGAAAGTTGGATTTTTTCTTGAATCCAATATGTAAGGTCCTAAGCAGAAGTTTCTTCCATTAACCCATTCCAGCCTGTTATCCCTCTTATGTAGGCCTATTTTCCGTACTGCCACATGAAATCGCCAAATGTTTAAAGACTCTTTTCCTGAGGACATTGTATATTTTAATATCGAAAACTTGCCCTTTTCCCAGACCGCTCAATTTTTTCCCCTTAGTAAATAGTCTGTATATTCCCTACCTCTGCAATTGCCGCGGAATTCTCGATTCAATGATCCATCCGGTTATAAGCGTCGTATGGAGTTTTGCATTGAATTCCTCCCATACTTTGATAAATGTCATGCAGGTCAAGTTTATTGATGTTAAAATCCGCATTGCCGTAAAAACCTGCGAAAAAGCCGTTTGTATGTACCTAGTCCACATACACTTTCCTTGCTCTTTAGAGGTCGGTAAAAAAGGCCTAGAAAGGCCTACTTGCGAGGCCTCGTCCTCCCCTCCGCTAGTACTACTACAACATCTGAAAAGGTTTCATTTGGATAGGAAGAAACTCTTACGTGAATGATGTATTTGTAATTGTGACGGCATAAAATAAATATAATTATAAAATATACTTCAAGTAGTAGTAACTGGTATGTCTTCTGCCTAATGATGGAAGTTTTAGTTTTTTAAGTACTTTGTTTTTGGAATTTTTTTGTTTTGTGCGTATCTATAGTCTCCAATAAGCACACATCTAATAAATGTTGATGTCTCTCATGGCGTTAGCCTGACTGTACGTTTTATCCATACCCTTCACGCAATTCTAAACTACTGCGTATGCCATTGTTAAACGTTCCTACTAATTAACATTCTGCTGAAGAAACTTTTTGAAAAAAATAACTATACATAAAATTCTCAAAAACATCTGACTTTGAGTTTGGTATAGAAGATTTATTTATTTGTACTAACAAAGTAAAGTGGATGTAAAACCTTAGGAATCTTAAGAGCTGTGATTAATATTGAAATTTCATCGAGTTTATGTGTTCATTTTCATTTTCTCCAATGTATTTTGTGGTAGTTTATCTACTGAAGATGATTGTATTGTAATCGAATTACCAGTACTTAGATGTAAGCTTTTCATTATCAAGAAAATATATGCTGTCTGATAAGAAAATCATAAATATCTCTGTTAATGATTCTGTAGTATTTATAGAAATATTTTTAATTTTAATATCCTAAAAACACTTTGCGAATTTTCGAAGAAAAGGTGCCCATTGAGGTTGTAGCTATTGGGGTATGCGACGTGCATTCTGTATTTGAAAGTTCGTTTATGGCCCAGACTGGTCCAGAGGAAAGAAAAACCAAAAGTTTCTTATAAATCTCTTAACATTGGTAAAATGAATTTCGATTTTTTGCCCCAATTTCCTAGATCAAATTTTTGTATTTTATAAATACGTATTTCGACTACAAAGTAGTCATCATCAGTATGAATTAGCTAATTGTAATTATTCTCTGAGGAGATGCTACTTGTTGCTAATTTGTAAGCTAATTCATACTGATGATGACTACTTTGTAGTCGAAATACGTATTTATAAAATACAAAAATTTGATCTAGGAAATTGGGGCAAAAATTTCGAAATTTATTTCGAAAAATCCTAGAGTTCTCTTTAATATTAATTATTTATATTGGTAAAATGGAAAAACTTATCATGAGTAAAGTTGTAGGAAATTGATTTTACCTCTATTTATCTCCTGACCATTTTTGTTTACAAAAATATTTACGATTTTAATCTTTTAATAAAGAATAGGTATTAAAAGTATCGCCAAATAAACCTTAATTTTATATTCATTACAATTCATTTCTCCGAGAAAACTCGCTTAGTTTACGTAGCTCCAACGTGTTTTTAATAAACGTCCCGGTCGTACCTTCAATTTTGTTTCAAGTATTGTGGTAACAATTTTGTTACTTAAATAACAATATAAATATTATTACGCTAGCGTGTGAATAGGGATTTAATAAATCATTAATTTTATGGTGCATTTTAGAATGTACCAACTGTGTGTATACACATTCTAGATGGTACTAAATTATTTCGACAGATTTCCGACAAACAACAATATATATACAGGTTGTCCCAGAACAACCTGGAACCCTTCTGTGAAGTTGTTCCTTAGGTCACGACGAACTCATTTTACCATATAACATAGGTCCGGAAATGATTTGTTTATCCGCTAGCCGCCATTTTGTGTTTTTTGCTTTATAATTTATATCGACACAACGCGTTGTTCGATTGAATTGAAAATTTGGACGATTTTTGCTTTAGCATAGACCAATAGTAGAAAAAAATTTGAATTTTCAAAAATGTATTTTCACAAAATGGCGGCTTTTAGAAAAATTAAAAAAATTCATAAACCTGCTTGTTTTTGACTTACGTAAGTTTGAATTTTTCTGTTTGCTTTTAGAAAAATTAAAAAAATTCATAAATCTGCTTGTTTTTGACTTACGTAAGTTTGAATTTTTCTAAAAGCCGCCATTTTGTAAAAATACATTTTTTAAAATTCAAATTTTTTTCTACTATTGGTCTATGCTAAAGCAACAATCGTCCAAATTTTCAATTCAATCGAACAACGCGTTGTGTCGATATAAATTATAAAGCAAAAAACACAAAATGGCGGCTAGCGGATAAACAAATCATTTCCGGACCTATGTTATATGGTAAAATGAGATCGTCTTAACCTAAGGAACAACTTCACCGAAGGGTTCCAGGTTGTTCTGGGACACCCTGTATATATATATATATATATATATATATATATATATATATATATATATATATATATATATATATATATATATATATATATATATATATATATATTAGTAATAGTTGATTAGACAACAGAAATACAAAAACATCATATTTGAGGGATATTTTATTTAGGGGGAATGAAGCTCTCACCCCTAAAATATAATCAAATGCTAGTACTAACAACATCAATTTCAAAGGTAACATTTTCATCAACAGCATTTTTTCGAACATTTATTTTCTCACGAATACATCATTGCTATCATTCATATAAATATTTTTATATTTTTTATTACTCATCCCATTTTTATGATCGTAAACTTTTGAATATTTGAATATTTGCTGACAGTGTTGTTTTAATATTTGTATAATTTGACTATTTTCTGGTTGTGTGCTTCGTTTATCAATGGGGTCATGCAGATAAACTTGTAATCAAAATCCTTAACTGCTTCTAATTAGGAGCCACGACTTCTATACAATTTAATTAATTTTGTGAGAAATACGTATAGTCCACAGTACAGCACGGATCATAAAAGAATACTAATATTGTTTTTATCTTGAATACGCTCAATCGCGCCAAGGGCCGGTTGCATGCATTCAGTGGCACTTATTAAGCGGCCTTCGGTTCTTTCATTCTTGTCGGATTCGCAATATTCACCAATATTTTTGTAGGACAGTGTTCTATTTGAATTGAAAAAGCATAAATCTATTTAGTTTTTTTTTTCCTACAGTTACTAATGATAAAAATGTTATCATAACATTGACATGTTCAGAGCGTAGGACAGGGAAATTGAACCACTGAATTTGTAGGACAAGGTGGCCATCAAATTATACATATAGTATCATTAATTAACAGCATAAAAATCAGCTTGTTACTAATAACTATGTATACCCCGTTATTTGAACATGTTGGGGGTGGCGGACCTGCCAGTCACACCATCCATTTTGTAGGACACAAGTTTTTTTGAGGTCTTTATTACATTTCTCTCAATTTAACTAACAAATTTTTGCTATCGTCAAACAAACAAGTTATCGTCAAACAAACGCGCTTCGTTAGTCACTATTATCGAGAATTTTCGCGAGAGAAAATTTAGGCGTTTCGTCGAAAGGAAGCTACTGACCGTGGTGTACTGTGGACTAGTATAATTATCTACAAAAAACTGTAGTACCCTCGGACTACAAAAATTTGGTCAAGATAATTTGTTACATTGTGTACTTATATTGCCCGTTTTTAGAATTCTTATCTATCACTATTTATTTAATTTTTACCAATCACTGTTGTTGATCTATGGTAAAAGAATCAATTTAATTTTTTTTTTAAACTAGCCGTTACCCACCCGCTTCGTTGACCGTAACTGAAGATTTTAAGTTAGTAATAATTTATTGATGTTGACGACAAAAAATATTCGTTAAATTTCAAAGTTATTATGTGAAATTATCTGTATAATATACAATTTGTCGTTTTTTAGAAGCTCCCGTTTTATAAATATATTGCATACATCATTTGTCCATCTGTTTCAAACAAGTTTTAAGATAAACATTTTTAATATTTGATTAGATTAGCACAGCTACCACACAATGCGGATGCATGGAACAAAAATTGTATTTTGTTTAAATGTTTCGCGTCACCGATATAAAAAAAATTTTCAAACAAAAATTGTTGGTTTTTATAAGAAAAACCTCTTATTAACCCGACTTCAAAGAGGAGGATGGTTCTAAATTCGGCTGTATTTTTTTTTTTTTATGTGTGTCGCCTCAGAACTCCGTCATTTATGAATCAATTTTGAATTTTTTTTTTAAAGGGTTTGGTTTCCCATTGGTCCCATTGGCACCAAATCGCATTCTGATGAGGAAATCCCCGGGAAATCGAGGAAAATCCTCATTTTATATGTGATAGCCGATTTCTGCGAAATTCTTTTTTTTGAAAAGGTATACTCATTCATAATGGGAAAATTAGAAAATTTTTTTAAAAACCGACTTCAAAAAAATTTTATACAAAAAAAACCGACCCCAAAAAAATTTTTTTACAAAAAAAACAAAATGCATGTAAAAAAAATGAAAATCTGTTATGAAAAAAAGCACTAAAAATTTAAAAAAATAAAAAACTGATAAAAAAAATGTGTTATAAAAAAATGCAATAAAAATTAGTAGGTTGTTTAGTAGGTCTACCCATATTCAGACAAACAAAATCAGTTATAGAACTTCAAAGTCACTAAAAAGCGAAAAATAAAACCTATTTTTCAAAATGGAAACCCGACTTCAAAAATCAAATAAACCACATACAACTTTTTTTCGAAAGTTCTTATACAAAAAAGTTTCTTGAATAAAAACGATTTAGTTAATTTGTTGATTCAAGTAATTTTTTCGTTATTTATTTTCGTATTTTTTTATATTTTTATTTTTTTATAACAAAATTGCACTAAAAAGTAAAAAAATAATTGCATATTCTTGTGCCAATTTTAGTTCACCTAAGCACAAATTTTTAAATATATATGTACAATTATTGTTATTTTTGGAGGCGGTGTCCAAAAGTTATGTGAATTTGTCTATGCTGACACCGACTCCAAAAATAACAATAATTGTACATATATATTTAAAAATTTTTGCTTAGGTGAACTAAAATTGGCACAAGAATAGGCAATTATTTTTTTACTTTTTAGTGCATTTTTTGTTATAGAATATTTGATTTTTGAAGTCGGGTTTCCATTTTGTCAAAATAGGTTTTATTATGTTTATAAACAAAGACTGAGTAACAAACATCCAAACTTTTACATTTATATTATTAGTAGGATTCATAATTTAAAATACCTTTTCATGATAACGTCAGACAAATCAATATTTTTATAAAAGTAAAGTTTGTTTCAACGAATTGAAATGGAAGCAAATTAATTAATTTTTACCGTTAGACTGTTTCTTTGACTCAGAAAAGCATTTACACGATCATGAAAAATTGTATTTTTCTTAGTTTGAAAGTTGAATATTTTTTATTTTAGAGAATAGAACGAAAAATTAATCGAAAAAAT